>CATKHJ011074863.1:0-27533 GCA_949750685.1 Vernicia montana
CGGACTAATCCGTCGCTAATTTTTCACAATCCGTCGCTAATTAATGGCGGTATTACATGGCGCCAATATTAGCGACGGATTAGTCCGTCGCTAATTTTCCGTCGCTAATTCCGTCGCAAATCCTTCGCAATTTAATTTATATTTTCAATCAATTTTTCCGTCGCTTTTTCGTCGTTAATAGCGACGGATTAAATCCGTCGCTAAAAATCCGTCGCTAATTTAATTAATTCTAGTAGTGACATAATTTATCCAAAAAATATTGTAATAAATTGTGAAAATTAAAGTTATATATCCAAACAAATTTTTAAAATTGGTTGTCTTTTAATTAAATGTTATTTCCTTTATATTTTGATGATTTTAAAATTTTGTTTAATTAAAACTATATTTATTGAATATGTGATAATAATACAAATATATATAATATTTTAAATTCAATTTATATATTTGTTTTATTTCCATAGTATGGGCTTAACTTGAATATTTCACTCATATTACATTTTAGTTGTGTTTAAATAAAGTGATAGATAGTTCACCGCCTTGAATCTAAAATTCATCACCATGACTTTTACATAGAAGCAAATTGAATTTTCATCAATAAAAGTTCACTGCCCTAAAGTTCATTTTCACCGTCCTGAACTCAAAATTCACCGCCGTAAATTTTACACAGAAGCGAATTGGATTGTTATCTATAAAAGTTAACCGCCTGAAGATCATTTTCATCGCCCTGAATTTCAAGTTTACCGTCTTGACTTTCAAGTTCACCACCCTTACTTTTACATAAAAGCAAAATGAATTATTATCAACAAAAGTTCACCGCCCTGAATTTCGAATTCACCGTTTTGAACTCAAAATATACCGTCGTGAACGCGTCACATCAGACAAAAAATATAGCAGTTTGAAGTTGTCTAAAACTGTTTTCAAGGCACAACAGTCATATTTTGGAGCTGGGATTAAAGACATATAAATATATGAAGACTCCAAATGAAGAAAAAGAGATTTAAAGTGATTAAAAGTGCTATCCAAGCTTGAAATTCAATAATCCTCTTCTACTCCATTCAAAAATACATTTATTCTTTAACTTACATTTTTGTGTTCATTATTGTTAAAAGTTATAAGCTTAATTTATATCTTGTAAGAGTTTTGCTTGTTAGTTTTTGAGTGACTTAAAACTTCAAATATTGTTTGAAATCTCTTGTATTGGATGAAATTCCGAATAACTATTATATTGGGCGAAATTCCGGAGAGTTAGGGCGAAATCCCGATTCAACTATTGTAAAATTTTGGGCGCAATTCCGGATCACTAGTGAAACCCTAAATCGATGTGATTTAGGAGAAGTGGATGTAGGAAAAGAGATTGGCTCCGAACCACTATAAAATTGGCTAAGTTTTATTATTTTTCTCTCTATTTATTTTATTATTATTGAATTTATTTTAATTGATTCGCATATTGCATTTAAAGTTATTAATTGTATTAAAAAATTTAAATTCTTACTCACCTCCATTTAGGAATTGCCATACTTGGCCAAACATTAAATTTAAAATAAATTAATTAAAATAATAATATAAATTTTATCAAATGTTGAGAAAAGTCAAGTAAGTCAATCACATTTTTTTTTTTATTTTTTAATAAATTTTATAATTTAATATAAGTTGTTGTTCTAAAACTCCTATTTGACTTAAGCCATTTTGGATTAGGAATAAAAGTTTATATAATTTTTTAGTGGAAAATAGCTGATGAAATTTATTATTAAATTTTGTATCATAAAAAAAAAAGAAAAAGAAAGTCATGGTATGAAAAAAAATAAAATTATCTACAAAAGTTATATTAGTGGTTATGTTTTAAAAAAATGTGTTTTTATTTTTATAGTTGCAACTATATATATATATATATATATATATACACAATAATTTCAAATGACTATCTCTAAAAACTGATCATAATTGTTTCGGAACCTATAAATGTTGTTGTTGTTGTTTGTTTTGATGATTTGTACTTTAATTTTCAAAATAATAACATAAATAACAATGAAATGATATAGCACCTGACTCCCCTCAGTCACTATTGGCAAAAACATCAAATAACAACAAAATAAGGTTATTTATGTTCTTGAAATATAATGCACAAGGATCATAAGTTAAGTATAAGCTCTTAAGGTATATAGATTATTAGATTAGAAGAAACTAAAGTATAAGTTCTATGGATACAAATTACAAGAAACTAAAGTATAGATCAAAGGACCCAAAATGAAACAAATAGTTGTAACAGTAGCAGCAACAAGACCTAATGATTTAGTGAACACTACAGATGTGCCTGCAACAAAGGCTAAAACCATTGTATAAATGGACCATTCATTGAACAAAAAGGCATAATTTACCAAGAAAGCAACATTGTAATCCCTTTTCATTCTTGAAGCCCTAAAATGGAGAAAAATTGAGGCAGTTGATAAACCAAATGCGAAGGAGTCAGCTATCACAAATACTCTAAAACCAGGTGCATTGATTAAAATTGCCATGCCTTGATTTTCTTGGCCATCATTGTAGTACCCACCAGGTATCGTGAAGACTACTGCTGCAAAGGTGACAGTTGCAATGATAGTTGCTACAATTAAGTTAACATTGCCTATCCCCTTAATACACTGAGATGCATCCTTTTTCTCTCTTGTAGGTTCTGCTTCTCCCTGGAGAGCTCCAGCTGCATCCCTTCCAGATTCTTTCCTGTCTGTTTGTAAGGTTTGGCTTTGTTCCTGAGTATCAATAGGTTGCACTTTTATAGTTGCTATGGTGTTTGATTGTTCCAAACTTCTTAGAGCACCCATTACCCTCAGTTTCCATAATATTTTAGCCTGCAAGGATTTAGGAAAAACATTTTTTCCCATAAATTATTTAATTGTAATAATTGAAATTTTCCATTATAATTGAATTCCAACTGCTTCATTATGTGGAGCATACCTTTTCATGTTGTTTAAGCTGTGTACTTGATTTAATAATGTCAAAGGTGGTTAAGCCCCTCTTGTTTATAGCCCCTTTGTCAACTCTGCAATCATTTGCTAGCACTAATAAAATTTCATAGTGTCCTTGAAGAGCAGCTGAGTGGAATGGAGTGTTTCCATCTTTATCTCCATCGTTTATGATATCAGCAACAACTGGTGTTGATAGTAATATCTTGACCACATTGCTCCTTCCACTTTCTGCAGCAACATGGAGAGCTGACCGACCTCTATTATCCAACAACTCAGACGTATCAGGATATTTTGCAATGTGCTGTAATACAACTTCGTCATGACCAGCCTTTGCTGAAATGTGAAGAGCAGACATGCCTTCTTTGTCCTTCACATAAACTAGGGAGTTATCAAATTGTAGTAACAGTTCGACAACTTCTGCATTGCCTAAATACGCAGCATAGTGAAGAGGAATCCATCCAAACTTATCAGCTTCTGAAATTGCAGATGGGCACCTTTTTAGCACCTCGCACATGAAATCTGAGAGAGAGGGAAATTATATTTATGAGGTTGGCTTAGATAAAAATTTATATTTAGTACCCTTTATTTTTGCTTGTGACTATTCATTGTTGTGCATTTTTGCAAGTGTATATATCGTGAGCAAGTAATAGTGTGTGAGTAAAGTTTCGATCTCACAAAGAAGGTGTTGACAAGTACCAAAAATTATGAATTCTCTATGATTTATAAATTCAATATATGAAAAAGGTTCAAGATTTAGACTTCATCAATTTAATGTTATCTAGATTGGTTTTATCTTATTGGAATTAATGATTAAATTTCCCTAAATTATATGAAGTTCCTTGAGGATAAATGCTAATGTCATTTGCTATTAGAATCCAAAAGGAATAAGAACAGGTTGATTCAATTCAATTAGTCTATCAAATTTTCAATTCCCTAAAAAGTTTCCTATTGGTAGATCTGTTTGTAAGATGAACATACAGAACAGAATGGGCCATAGGCATGTATGGTAGATCTGTTTGTGTAAGGTTGTGTAATTTTCATGGTAGATGAACATCCCAAACAGAACAGAATATACTTTCATAAGGTTGCATAATTTCCCATGATGAAATTTCCATTTATAAAAATAATAAATGCATAAAGAGATTATGTTTCAGGGGAGGAATGTTTACCTGGTCCAATGAAGTTGAACCTGTAAGATAGTTTAATTTGTAAGCAGCGAATCTTAGAAGCAGCAGGAAGGAATTGATTTATATACAGGACAAAGATCTTCAAGTATAATGCAATAATGTTTATGACCATATTTGTGATGACAAATAGAAGCTCTACAAGTCATAAATCAAACAACAGCATGGTTAGCAAAAAATTAGAAATGAAATCAAGAATAAAGAACCAACAGTAAACAAGCCATTCAAATAAGATAATGCTTGAAAGTTATGCCTTTGACCATAAATAAGAATTAAGAACTGTAAGACTCAGATAAAAAGCATGAGGTATCTCAGGTTCCAAGTTCCTTTCATTTTACAATGATGAACCACTCACAGATAATTCCTGGATGCTGGATGCACCCTGCAAAAACTCAAAACTCCATGTAAATCTAGATTTTCCTATCTTATGGATCAATCAAGTCCGAGATATAGGAGGGGTAGGGAGTTCATTTTTAAGAGTGGGGATCGCCTTTTATGTAGCTTAATACCACAACAGATTATGTTTAAGGGACTTACTCTTGTCTGCTCGAATGATGGCCACGTGCAAGACATTCATACTGTTTCTGCCTCCATAGCAGCAAGTAGGAGCAGATTCAAGGATAAGGCAAGCAATTTTATAGAACTTCCTATCCACGGCAAGGAAGAGTGAAGACTCTCCAGCATTGTTTACAGCTTTAGCCAATTCTGGATCTTCATGTATTAGTAAATTAACAACCTCAAAGTGCCCATTTCGCACAGCCTCATGCAAAGCAGTATCTTTGTCCAGATTCTGCATCCTCAGCAGCTCCTGCTCCACTTCAACTTCTACAAGTTTTGCACAATTAATTAGAAGTTGAGTCATTTGGAGACATCCCAATCTTGACGCTATATGGAGTGGTGAATCGCCTTTTGAGTTAGTCTGATGCAAAAGTGATGGATGTGAAGAGATTATCTTTTCTGCTATCTGCATCTCTCCACATTTTGCTGCAATATGAAGAATGGAATTTTGGCGGCCAGATGTCACTTGGAACAAATTATATGAATCCACATTCCTGAGATTCTCAAAGAATCTTTGATCTCCAGAAATTACAGCTTGATATAACGTGGGGTCCATCACTACTCGGTATCAACCTAGCCAAAACTGAGCTATGCACTAACCAAAAATATATAGACAGAAGGAAACAGAAGAAACTTACATTTATGTAAGACTCTCAAGTATGTAATACTGACCTTCCTTTCATCAACATCGCAGTCAAGGACATTTAAATTTTTTTTCCATTACCAGTTTTTTATCTATTAGGATAGGAACATCATCATGTCCACAACAAAAGTCTTCCAACTACTTCCAAGCATTGGTTGGCTTTGTCTTGTTCTTTGTCTAGAAATAATTTAAACAGATATTGACTACAATATTGGTAATTCATTTTGTTATCATGAACAAATGGACAGGCTATCACTTTCAAAGACCATTTGTTGTTGTACGTTTCCTAGTTAATGAACAGGAGTAATATTGGCGTGTGATCTTTTCTCTGCAACATGTAGGAAATGTCATTAATTGGAGTTGGTTCAATTTTAGTTTCTTCAAGAACTACCAAAAAAACCAGTATGAAAGCTAATCCATGGAAATGCACTAGATTGCTTAAAAATCAGTAGAAATGAAATGGTCAATAGGCTGAGTTATATTATCCAAACTTGATTTACTTTGTAAAAGAGAATTGGAAGCAATGTCTGAAGCATAAGACCATCAAAAGCACTAAAATGTTGGGTAAAAGGAAAAATGGTTGAATATTCATTACACTTCTCTCTTCACTTCCAGGAGGATAAACACATTAACCTGAGCTCTTAAGTCTAAATCAATACTTTCAAACTCCAAACGAAGTCACAAATATAATTCCCTAAGTTCCATTACCAAATCATCCCATCTGCAAATAAAAGTGAACTCACAGAGATGAAATTAAACCCAAACAATGCTACACCAAAATGTTCAGGCAAAAGGCATAAAAGTGCGTTATATGGTAACTATAATTTATCTAACCTGAAAGCCTATTCATATAACAAATAAACAAATAAATAACAAGATTGAGTACATAAAACGGGAACCTGACATTCAATAAGATATTCTCTCAGGACATTAATCAAACACATAGAAGACATTCATATTAGTTATTAAGCGACAAACAAATTTGTAACTTTTCCAAAAATTCGCAAGAAAATGCAAAATGGGAACTTAAATTTTAAACTAAGCCTATGATTTCACTTCTCGAATTATTCCTTCTTGGGGCTGCGGCGAGTTGTCTACTATAATTGAATCGGTGAGAGCACTCTGTAGCTGCTGCTGTTCAGCTTCAGCTTTCATTTGGTGCTCCATGTCTCTTAGCCTTGTCCTTACCACACTTGTAACTAGAACTGCAACAAGAAGAAAAACGGTATACAAGTGAGTGTACAAGAAACAGTGTAAATTTGGAGTGAAAATTAGAGTGTGAGAGTGGTGATTTTACTGGCAGCGGTGCCGATGGTCCAAAGCCAAAGGATCTTGAGGCCAGGACTTGTCTCTCTCGCCATTTTAGCAAGCAAATTGTGCAAGTTCTTTATTGAATTTGCGCAATTAGGATTTGCTATTGGTGTCTGACTGAAAGAAGAACAAACGCAGAGTCCAAGTATTGGAGGAGCATGATAAAACGATATCGTTTTTAAAACTTTGAAGCTTTTACAGGTGGTTTCGTTCCAATTTAAAGCCCAAACTCAGTTATTTTTGGGCAAAGTGACCCTAAACTTGAGGCCAAAGCCCACTACATTGTTAGTGGCTGAATACAGAACATTAACTAACCTAACATCCAGTTTGGTTCTCTCTCTCCTGTCGGTCTGACATGGGCACAAGAAATTGAAGATGGTGAAGATGCTAATCACTCGGCGAAGTATTTTGGCACCTATATTTTCAGCTCCACAGTTCAGGAGATTTCAATTTCAACAAGAAATAGTAATGGGTATAGTTCAATTTTCCAATTCCATTGGCTGTGTCTGTTATTCAAGTTACAGAGGTAGACATAAAGCTTCAAGCTTTGACAATTTTTTGAGAGATAAATGTAAATATGGATCATTTAGTAACATTGATGATGCCTTAGTTTCATTTGATCATATGCTTCATTTAAATCCTCTGCCTTCTATTATGCAATTTAATCAGTTATTATCTGCTATTATGAGAATGAAGCACTACCACACAGTGGTTTCCTTGTTTAAAAGAATGGAACTTTTAGGAATCTCGTTTAATGTTTATACTTTTAGTATATTGATTAACTGCTTTTGCCATATGAACCTTGTGGATTTTGGGTTCTCTGTTTTAGGGAAAATTATTAAATTTGGATTTCACCCCAGTATTGTAACATTGAATACTTTGATTAATGGACTATGTATAGTGGGTAAAGTTGTTGAAGCAGTGGAGTTTTTAGATGATATAGTGGCAAGAGGGTATCAACCTACTGTATATACTCATACTATGATAGTTAATGGTTTGTGTAAAATTGGGAAAACCAGCTTGGCTATTGGTTGGATGAAGAAAATGGTTGAGAGAGGTTGTGAGCCAGAGGTGGTGGCATATAGTACAATCATTGACAGTCTTTGCAAGGATAGGCTAGTTACTGAGGCTTTAGAACTCTTCTCTCAAATGAGGAGTATAGGCATTTTACCGACAATTGTCACTTACAACTCATTAATTTATGGTATGTGCAATTTGGGCCAATGGAAGCAAGCATCAATACTATTCAAAGAAATGCCACATGCTCCAGATGTAATTACCTTCAGTATATTGATTGATGCACTTTGTAAGGAAGGAATGGTTTTGGAGGCTCAAGGTGTATTCAGTAAAATGATTCAAAGAGGCCTGGAGCTTGATGTGGTCACTTACAGCTCCTTAATCCGTGGCCTCTCCAATTTAAGCCAATGGAAGGAATCTTCCACTTTGTTGAATGAAATGCTCATGCGAAACATCACTCCAGATGTTGTTACCTTCAGTATATTGGTTGATGTGTTTTGCAAGAAAGGAATGGTTTCAGAGGCTCAAAGTACTGTCAATATAATGATTCAAAGAGGCTTAAAGCCCAACGTTGTCACGTACAATTCATTGATAGATGGCTATTGTATTCAAAGCCAAATGGATGAGGCCAGAAGAGTTTTTGATGTGATGGTCAGCAACGGTTGTACACCTGATGTTCTTAGTTATAACATCTTGATTAAAGGATACTGTAAGAGTGAAAGGATAGATGAGGCAAGTAAACTTTTTGATGAAGTGCCTCGCAAAGGTTTGATTCCTAACTCTATTACTCACACTACTCTCATAAGTGGCTTATGCCAGGCAGGGAGACCACATGCAGCAGTAGAGCTTTTCAGGAAAATGAGTTCTCATGGCTGTCCTCCAGATATAATAACATACTCAACCTTGCTTGATGGCTTCTGCAAACAAGGGCTTCTTGATGAGGCATTGGCACTATTTGAAGCTATGAAAAGAAGCCATTTGAAACCTAATCATGTGATCTATAATATCTTGATCAGTGGTATGTGCAAAGCTGGAAAGTTTAAAGATGCAGAGGAATTGGCTTCTAGCCTTTCAGTTGAAGGGTTTCAGGCTCATGTTTGAACATCTAGTTTATTAATCAGTGGCCTCTACTAAGAAGGATTACAACATGAAGCATATATGGTCTCCCAAAACATGGAAGAGGACGGCTGCTTTTACTCATGAAATGGTTGATAAGTGGATTTCAGATGTGGGGTGGTTATATACCTGCATCACTCCATATTAGTTGATGCACATTAAGTTGACTCCTAATAAACTTATTTTCTCAAGCTTTTTGTGGATCAGACCTATGAATAGCCATTTACTGCGGCAAAATGTCCAGGTAATCCACTGAGGCAAAATCTTGTATGAAATGCCCTACTAATTTTGTAGGCGAGAATTCAAGAACTTCGAATATCTGTAATTATTGATAATGTTGGTACTTACAGGATCTTGGCTTATTGTTTTGGACAACTTGACATAAGTATCTGAAATTTCTTATCGTACCAAGAGACGTGGTGAGTATCATTAGTTCTTCTTTATATTGTTAGTCTGTTTTGCAGTCATTTGGAAAATTGAGCCTCTGAAGTTCTTAATATGATGAAACACTGACAAAAATTTCTAAATCTGATGTGGAACCCCCTCACTTCAGGCATCTCATAGCAATGTCGTGCTTTTGCAGGTTATGTACTATTTTTTTTTTTTTTTTTGAGGAAATATGTACTTTTTTTAGATGTGCGGCTTTCACTTTGGATTCATTTGAGTTGCTTTGTGATATGGTTAAAGCACTAGATGCCAGGGATTATTGGAATTCTTTGCACGCAAAACGTTCATGTTCAGAAAGTTAAAGATAAGGTGACATTATATCAATTCAATTTAAAGAATGGATTAGAATCTATTTTGTTTACCTTTTCATCTCTCTCTTTATATCTACCTACCTAACTATCTCTATATATATATTGACAGCACAAGTATAAGTTTACAACTTTCTAGGGGGACATCAAAGATGATGATGATGATGATTATAATAATAATGATGCGGCAAGCATTTTAGGAGCTATACCAGCTTTAGCTTTGAGGAGCTTTCATTTTCAGCAAGAATTGGAAATGGGTATGATTCAATCTCCCTCCTTTACTAATACTTCCACCTTCCATTTTAATATTTTTAGTTTCGGTGATAGAAATAAGGCCTTGACAAATTTGAGTTTCAGCAGTTGAAATGCATGGAATTGGTAGGGAATCATATAATAATTATATTTTTTTTCATCTTGATTAATTGCTTTTCACTTATACTGTGTGGAATTTTGGTTCCATGTGCTGGGTAAAATCCTTAAACTTGGTAGTGATCCCAATATTGTAAAGTTTACCACCTTAGTTAACTGGCCATATATAGAGGTGAAATCACTCGAGCAGTTGAATTGTTCGATGAGATGGTTTACAGAGGATATGAAGCCTAATATTTCTACCCATTCTGTGCTTGTGAATGTTCTGTGCAAAATTGGGAAAACAAACTTCACAATTTGATTGCTGATGAAAATGGTGGAGAGAGGAAGTGATAAGCAATGTTAAAACTGTGCAACTGAGAACCAGAATTAAAGTCCGGAGGAATTGAAAGTACAATTTTTGTTACTGGTTTAGAATTTTCATTTTATTGTAACTCATAACAGTTTCAATGAACGCTGAACTTATTAGAACTGTAATTATAATGGTTTATGTTTGGCAGGAATGTCTTGTTTCTTTAATTGTACTTGGCATTTTGTTTTTGTTCTTTTTCTTTGTGTGTTATTAGGTTGTGTTAATACATCCTTGGTATATATATCATTACACAGAAATTATGCGAAAGGATTTTCTTGTTTTCTTTTTCTGGCAATGGGTGGGCCAAATATTAGTGAAGGATTAATAAAGGTAATTAATAGTACCAGACTTCAAAAACTTTAGTATGGTTGCAAAAAATTTCATTATTTGTCAAGATTGAATTATCTTAATTAGAAGTGAAATTTCAAGTATGCTTAAATAACAAAAACCTAAAATTTTCTGAACTTAACAAAGTCTAGAGATTTGTCCAAGCTTTAATTGGTCTTGGCTTCAGTTCTAGCCTTCTAGCTACTTAATTCTTTCCAAATATAATAAACAAAGCAGAAATCATAAAACAAGAAATTTTGTTTCCATTGTGGTTTTGACTAAATTGACTCTAAGCCATTTCTTAATGTAGACCCTAAGTCAATTTAACTGTTATTGGTAGTTGGGACTACAAAATAGCAGCCATATTGAACTAATAGCTGACCAGTTGCTTTCTTCTTCTTCTTTTTTAAACACTCTGACACTGGGTTGGTATCTTCCCACTGCTTTGATAATGGGTATCACACAACTTTTCTTAACATTTTCTAGAAAACTAATTTCCAAAACCAGCAGAGTGGTTGCAGGTCAAGGAAATGACTTTAGGCCCAATGGCATCTCCAAATTGTTAAAAATTTTGCAACTAGTTTCCAAAAGCAGTAGAATGGTTGCAGATCAAGGAAATTTCTATAGGACCGATGTTAGCTCTAAATTGTTAATAAGCTAATGCTTTCCATCAATACACTGCACTGAAATTCTTAGCTGCAATAGGGCATGGCAAACACCAATATTTCTATTTTAACTTGTTTGGCTTGTTTTCCTATCCTCAGGATTTCTCTATCTTGAAACTGTCAAATTTTGTTCTTGCAATGACAGTTGCATGGAAATTGAGAGAGAACTCTGCTAAAGTTCAACGAAGGTCTCACAGATCCTTCAGGTGGGCTCTCCTCATGGCTTGGCAACGATTGCTGCAGGTGGCCTGGAGTGCTGTGTAGCAACAGGAGTGGACACGTAATCAAGCTCAAACTTCATAACTAGTATTCAACCAATTCTGATGATGTTGATGATGGAGTAGCTTCTGCATTAGTCGGAAAAATGAATGCTTCTTTGCTTGATTTGAAATACTTAAAACTACTTAGACCTGAGTATGAACAATTTTGAAGAAATCCCAATTCCAGATTTCATTGGATCTCTCAAAACATTAAGATATCTCAATTTGTCAGGTGCATCCTTTGGTGGACCTATTCCACCAAATCTTGGATACCATTCACGCTTGCAATATCTTGATCTTAATTCAAACTTCATGGGATCAAATGAGATTGAACTAAATTGGTTGTCAGGCCTTTTGTCCTTGAAATACTTAAATATGGGAAGTGTCAATCTTAGCAATGCTGAAGATTATTGGTTTGAGGTTGTTAACTTGCTTCCTTCGCTCTTAGAATTGCACTTGCCAATTTGTGGACTCACGAATCTTCCTATCTCTATTCAACATATCAATCTTACCTCCCTTTCAGTTCTTGATCTCTCCAATACTGGTTTCAACTCCCCAATACCTCCATGGCTCTTCAACTTAAGTAGTCTAATTTATCTAGATCTCAGCTCAAACAATCACCAAGGTGAAATTGAAGAATTTTCAAGAATAAACTTTCTTGAGCATCTTGATTTGTCTAAGAACTCATTCATCGCAGGCAAGTTATCAAGAAAGTTAGGAACTCTTTTTAATTTGCGAGTGCTTGATCTTTCTTTCAATAAGATTAGTGGAGAGATAAATGATTTGTTCGAGGGTTTGGTTGAATGCACTAATTGTAGATTAGAGTCAATGCATTTGGGGTACAATCAGCTAGGTGGGTCTCTACCTCATTCTTTAGGATACTTGAGGAGCTTAAAACTTATGCTCATGAACAACTCATTTTCAGGCTTCATTCCAGAATCCATTGGAAACTTGTCATCCTTACAAGAATTCTACCTGTCTGAAAATCAGATGAAAGGCTCAATTCCAGTCAGTTTAGGACAACTCTCATCTTTGGTTGTACTAGATATATCAGACAATCAATGGGAAGGTATCATAACAGAAGCTCATTTCTCGAATCTCACAAGCTTGGATGAGTTAACAATAGCTCAATCAGCAAAAAATATTACCTTGCTTTTTAATGCGAGTCCTAATTAGATTCCTCCTTTTAAACTCACCTACCTCGACCTCAAAGCATGCCTGATTGGCCCTAAATTTCCTGAGTGGCTGAGAAATCAGAATAAGCTAGCCCACATTGCTGTGTGGTATGCTAAGATTTCTGGCACCATACCAAACTGGTTTTGGGAGTTGGATTTGTTCTTGGATGTACTAGACTTCAGTTATAATCAATTAACAGGTGTAATTCCAACACAATAAGATTTCGCGAGCAGGCTATTGTTTTCTTGAACTATATATAATAACTTCACTGGTCCTCTGCCGCTGTTTTCATCAAATTTGAGCTCATATGATCTGGACAATAATTTCTTTTCTGGACCCATTCCTTTAGACTTTGGTGAAAGGATCCCTTTATTGGGGATTTAGATATCTCATATAATTCTCTAAATGGTAGCATTCCCTTGTCCATGGCAAAATTAAGCAATTTGTTGACTTTTGTTCTCCCCAGCAATAATTTGACTGGAATAATTCCTGAAATCAAGAATGATATGCCATATGTGTATCTTATAGATGTTTCAAACAATAGTTTATCAGGTAGAATACCAACAAGTTTGGGTTCTCTTATTGAACTGAAATTCTTGAGACTAAGCAACAATATGCTTTTTGGGGAACTCCCTTCTGCCTTGCAAAACTGCACATTCATTGAAACTCTTGATTTTGGAGATATTGAGTTTTCGGGAATGATTCCTTCATGGATTGCAGAGAAACTCCCATCTGTTTTGATTATAAGCCTGAGATCAAATTTTTTTATCGGAGAAATTCCACGCAATTTATGCAGTCTTTACTCTCTTCATATTCTAAACCTGGCACAAAACAACTTCTCTGGACATATTCCCAACTGCATTGGCAATTTGAGTGGGATGAACACTATTCTTGATGAAGGACAGTTATGGGTCGTAGCGAAAAATAGAGCATCTTTCTATGATGGTACCCTTTATCTTGTAAACAGTATTGATCTGTCTGGGAATGATCTATTTGGAACAATTCCTAAAGGGGTACCAAATCTTTCAAGATTGGGAACCTTGAACTTGTCCATGAACCATTTGAGTGGGACAGTACCTGCTGATATTGGTAACTTACAGAGTCTTGAAACTCTTGATCTTTCAAGTAACAATCTTTCTGGTATATAGTAAAGAAGTGATGGAGGCATGCCTATTTCCAGTTCGTTGATGATATGAAAGACAGGATGATTGTGGTTTTTTCAGTCATGTTAGCTCGCTTGAGAAGGTTCATGCAGTGGAAAGATACTTGAGGATGGAGAGAACACAAGAAGGTGCTCTATAATAAAGTATGGGAAAGCTTTGTTATGGTTGAATTTGAAGCTACTACTCATATATTGTTTGTAATAAAATAATTGTTACAAGTCTCTGTCAAAAAATAGTCTAGCACAAGTAATCAGAAGATTTTGGATATAAATAACATCTAAGATTAGTTATGTAAAAGCCAATATCTTCTGAAAATTTTCAAAAATTGAATATCATGACATTTCTTTTTTGCTGTTCCTTGACTTCTTGTAATTGCCTAACCATTCCATGAAGATAATGAAAAACTCTATATGTCAACTGTTGGATCAGATGGAAGATATTAATTCAATAGTCAACAATTCTTTTGGCATTGAATTTCTTGTCTTTTTTATACTTCCAAAATTGTTTTTGACTTTTTTTTTTTTTTTTTTTACATTGAGAAATAAAAAACTCGATCTTGAATATATTATTTAGTAGAGAGATACATTACCACTAAATTATATTTGGGAATGTACTGTTTGACTGTTTTTTATATATTGAAAAAGATTAGAAAACTCATTCTTTTCTAATCATGACTTGTTAATTTCTAAACACTACAAAAAATAGTTTACCACAAGCAATATAATCACAATGTCAAACAAATAGTAATCTTCTTAGTTTATTAATAGCAGTATTATTAAAATCGGATCGGATTGGCCGGTCGGACTGATTAAATCGGGAATCGGCTACTGATTCGGTTTTTAAGTTATAAAAAACCACAAAACCATTGAATCGGAAAAAACCGATTCAAACCAGAAAAAATTAGTGAATCGATCGGACTGAAATTTGCAAAACGATGTCGTTTTGAACTTAATAAAATTTAAAAAGAAGAGAAAATGGCAGGAATTAAATCAAATCTATCGGACCGATCAAACTGCAAACTGACAAAAAAAATCGATACAGCCTCCGATTCGATTTTAACATAATTGCTTAATAGTTGCTTTGGCACCTAATTCTAATGAGAACTGACCAAGTCAAGGAGAAATGGTTGGTAAAATGAGGATCTAACTTGTGACTTAACAGCAATTGGATCTTGATAATCTTATGCTTGTTAGTTGTTAGTTAATTCCTGCCAAATTGAAAAGTTTTAAAATTAAAAAATAGCATATTGGTTCAAACATTGACATAAAGTAGCATAATGATGCAGATAAAAAATGTGACACATATTAATATAAATTGGAATAAATAAATAATAACATATTTGTTGATACAAACAATAACAAAAATTGGGTACAGAGATGCTGTGCTTTGTTTGACTCTGGCAGGGATGGTATATTTGGCTGATGGCCTTTTTTTTTTTTTTTTTTTTTTTTTTTTTTTAAGGCCTGAGTTTAGGATTTTTGCTAGCAGCATTTTTATTATTATTCCCACCGTTTTACAATAACTGTCGTTTTAGAAAAATATACACATATTAAAAAAACTATTAAATATTTTTAATTTTAATTAATATAGATAAATATATCCTTATTTTTCTCACCAAATAAGAAAAAAACATATGAAATATTGGAATTGGAATGAGGATAGAGTTGGAAAAAAGCTAATAAATGCTGCATTAAACTTCTAAAACGACAATTATATTGAAACAAATTACTTTTCTAAAAAGACAGTTATTGATAACCGGATGGAGTATTATTTATTTGTTTTTTGGAACTGCTAGCAGCCAAAATTTGATATCCTACAATTGTGGGCAAAGTTCTATATATTTGTAACTTCATGGCAATTGACATTAATTCAAAATTAACTCAATTTATATGTTAAATCAAGTAAGGTGTTTAAGTTGGCATTTTAAAAGGGTAATATGAAACAAAATTGGCAAGGGAAAAAAACAAAGATAAAAGGAAATATCATACCTTTCTGTTCATTAATTGAATTTTTTTTTTCCTAATTATTTCAACCACAAATATAAATATATTATTACAGAAATTGGCATCATATGCTCAAAAAATTTACAGATGAAATATTCAAATAATTGGTGCTGCTAGGCTTCAATTTGTCTAATATACTTTTAATAATACTAATAACAATTTGTCTAATTGGTGCTGCTAGGCTTCAAATGATAATATATATATATATATTTTTTGGATTTTCTATTGTTATTTTAGTTTTTTTTTTAGTAATACAAATTTTGAAAAGCAATTTCTATTATATAATTTTATTGTGATTTGTACCTTATATATCAAATTATAAATAATATATTTAACTTAATAATATATCAAATTATTTATTCCTTATGTAAATATATTACATTATAAAAAGAAATTATATTACTATTTTTATATTTAATATAATAAATAAATATTTAAAAATATAATATTAATTTTATATAATTTTATAACCACGCAAGAAACCGCTAGTAATAAATAAGCTTTGGAATTTCATCTCCATATTTACAAAAACATGATAATAAAATAGAGAATAAATTCATCATTTTATATTAATAAAAGATTATGAATTAAAAAATTCACATTAAAAAGATTGACACTTGTGACTTGGCTCAATACCTAACAAACAATTATGAGGTGGGTCCACTAATTATTTAATTATAAATGTTTGCCTAAACTTATTTTTATTTGTATTATTATTTAAATGTGAATTTATAATCTCATAATAAATTTATCCCTAAATCAGATTTCAAGTTTTAATTTATGAATAAAATTATAAGTGGAGTGAGTTAGATTTTTAAAAAATTAATATATTTGATTAATATTAGGTGTACACATTGTTAGATCTGTTCATAAATCATATCACGAATTGTAATTAATAAAAAAAATATATAAATCATATAAGTTAAATTTTTAAAAACTTTAATATTTTTTAAATTTAAACTCGATTTATAAATGATATATTTATAATAACATTAGAATAATTTTAATATTATTAAATTAAAGATTTATTAATTTTATGTCAATAACTTGTAACTCTATTAAATAAATTACTAGAAACTAAAGATTTCAAAAATTCATTTTTTTTTTTTAACACAATGAAACTTCCATAATTCAAACAAAAAAATTGTAAAAAAAAAACAAATAAATATATAGCCATTCAATATTGGCGGATACTTCTATAACTCAATAAATATATACCCTTTCACAAAATAAGAATTATAATTATAAAAAAAAAATGTCTCTAACCTCTCGCATTCTAAATACCCCCACCACTACCAGACTCTCTTCCTCACTTCCCTCTGTTTCTAATCGCTATTCTTCTCAGTTTCTTTCTTCCAATTTTACCCCTCCATCTCTCCTTCGATTCCCTCTCATTCTTAAACCCTCTTCTCCTTCCTTTTCAAGGGCATTTTCGTCTTCTCCACCTACAACCACCGGTTCTACCACTACCACCATCATGGGTGACGCTCCAGATTCTGGCATGGACGCTGTTCAAAGACGCCTTATGTTCGAGGATGAGTCTGTGTTTCTTATTTTTGCCCTTCTATTTACTTGTTATTTACATGTTTTTGCAATTTTTATTAATTTTCTGTATAATTCTTTATATTGTTCTTATTTTGCATTTCTATTTATTTATTTTATGATATTGATACGCAAATACTTTGGAACTATGAGAAAATCTCTCTGTTTTTCCATTCTGTACTGGTCTCTTTTTTCCCATGTTTTTCTTATTGTTTCACATGTTCTTGTTTGTGTTACTGTTAGTCCGTGTTTGACTTTACCATTAGAAACTTTATCAAGAAGAGGTTTTTGGGTTTCAGTTAAAAATTATATTATATATATATGTATATATCTTAAATTTTCATTCTTTTTATAATTTTTCATTTGTATGTTTTAATTTATTTTCTGGGTTCAATTTTGATTGCTGATTAGAGCAAGTAAAATGAAGGATCTGACTATCTGTAATGTTTATTACTTTTGATCATTTATTGGATCCAAGTAAGATTAGAGGAAAAAGATTTGAGATTTCCTTGCACTTATTATACCCTGCAAGCTGTTGGATTAGTTGGAGGATAATATTTGTTTGACAAAGTTTTTTCTTTTTTTTAGTTCACTCACCCTTAGTACTTCTGGTTTTGTTAAAGTTGATATCCCATGTGATATTTCTTTTGGATCAACTTCAGATCCATTTTTTACTTCTGGATTTATTCCATTCTTTTATTATGCTTTGAACTTGTGATTCATTTGACTCAGCCTCGAGTTGATTGAAAATAACTAGAAAAGATGTAAGACTTATGGCTTGAGTATCTTTATCCTATCTTAATTGCTTGCAGATGCATTTTAGTGGATGAGAATGATAGCGTTGTTGGTCATGTCTCCAAATATAGCTGTAAGTAAAATTTTTCCATTCATGACTTTCTAAAGCTATTTTTATGTCACAGCTTTTATAGGGATTTTGATGTCTAATTATGCAGAAATTTTTTGTAGTTTTTGGACATATGTGATAGTATATAGTTTGTCTTGTTAGTTCAAACAATCTGAATAAGCAACTTGCTCATATAGAAAATAACTTTTAATCTCCTGCTTGGAGTTGAAATCTTTCAATTAAACTTTTGAATTCCATTTTCCATGTTTTGGTAACTCGGGAATGCTGCTCTAATTACCTCCAACGTTTGGAGGCCTAAACTTCTGTTTTGTACCATGTGATATTATTAGATCCTCTACATAATTCACACAGGCTTAATTATGGTCATCTTGATTTTCTAATAATTTGATGCTTTCTGAATTTGCAGGTCATTTGTGGGAAAATATTGTGAAGGGGAACTCATTGCACAGAGCTTTTAGTGTATTTCTCTTCAACTCAAAATATGAGCTACTCCTTCAGGTATGTGATCACTACTCAAGGGTTAAAGCATGGGGGCCTGTATTTTATTGGTTCAGATCTAAAAAGCCTCTCTCGCTTTTTAGCTCTTTTCTGCAACATCTTAAACAGATCAGAATTTGCATCTATTGTGAACTACTTCCCATGATGAAAAATATTTCTACTGATCTAACAACTCTGTATCAATTTTCATAACTGATTTGGAGTAGTAGATGTGTAGGAATAAACTTATGAATGTGACAGAGAACTGTAGATGCCGAGAGGACAAATCTAGAGCTATTCATTAATTGAAAGAACACAACTTGAAATAAATCTGTGGTTGAAACTTTCTACATTTGATTGGGAAACTGAAGATGGAAAAAAAAATGTCATTTAAGTTTGGTTTTCTGCATATAAGAATACTAGATTAGTGTAAACTGCTCATGCTAGTTGACAGAACTTGAGACCTGGGGATTGGAACAATGACATGATAGAAACCAATAAAACATCTGGAAGACTTATTTCAAGAATCTGTTTTTGTGGCTGGACTCTGGAGGAATGTTGAACATTTTGTGGCTTAGACAAATTTCAATGGCAATTATTTCATGAAAATTGATGGTATATATTGAGGTTACATGCATTTTCGTTGTTTACCTGACAGCAACGCTCTGCAACGAAGGTGACATTCCCCCTTGTGTGGACAAACACTTGCTGCAGTCATCCTTTGTATCGTGAATCTGAGCTTATTGATGAGGATGCCCTTGGTATATATTTCTATCCCAATGAAAACCTACTCACCTGCTTTCAATGGAAGGCCAGTAATTATTTGTTTTTTCCTCATTTCTTTTATCAGGTGTGCGGAATGCTGCACAAAGGAAGCTTTTGGATGAACTTGGTATCCCTGCTGAAGATGTACCAGTTGATCAGTTTACTTCATTGGGACGCATACTATACAAGGCACCTTCTGATGGAAAGTGGGGCGAGCATGAACGTAATATTTTAAATTTGATTTGTTTCTCCAATTTGGCATTCTGCTTTTATTTTGCCCCGTGCTTTTTCCAATTTGTATTATTTGAACCATTGAGTTGACTTCATGTTGTAGTATTTTTATAATTAATCTATGTCATAGGTTGACTCTATTTGCCAGGATGATCTCAGAAATATATTGCTACTGTTTTTCTCCAGAATCTGTGACTCATTTTTTTCCTTAATTTGCAGTTGATTATCTGCTCTTCATAGTTCGTGATGTTAATGTAAATCCAAACCCTGATGAGGTAGCTGATGTCAAGTATGTTAACCAAGAACAGTTGAAGGAACTCTTGAGGAAAGCAGATGCTGGTGAGGAAGGTTTGAAGCTGTCACCTTGGTTTAGGCTAGTTGTGGACAACTTCTTGTTCAAATGGTGGGAACACGTTGAAAAGGGAACACTCAAGGAAGCAGCTGACATGAAAACGATTCACAAGTTGACATGATATTTTTACAGTCTAATTGGAAGAAAGTTTGATTGTGGTATCAACTGTAGCTTTTATTTGAATAAATCTGGTCATTGAGGAGTTCAAAACAAGTTACCGTTTCGTCACTGTTGTAGCCTTTAGTATTTGCCAAAACACAGCTTATTATTAAATTTTGAGCTGTTACCTGAAACCAGATGGGCTTTCAGATATTGTAATGTAGATTTCGCTTTGTGATTTAAAAACTTAATAAAAGACTTTATACTTTCATTTTTTTTGTTCTCGTCATATGGAATGGTCCTTTTAGATCTTTTATAAGAGCGAGGACATTGCTGCTACTATTGTTTGACTTGAACTAAGTGGAATTGACTGTGTTTTATGCGCTTAAAGATGATTAAGGCCATTGAGCTGCTCTGACTGCTTGAGATTGCAGTTCTGTGCAACAATAGACAAGAATGATCCAGGATCTCAATTGGCTTATTTGGGATGTCAAAATTTTGCATTTTTTCTTAGTTCGCCGGAAAGATTTAAAAGTGCGGAGACTATTGGGGTTTAAACTCTTATTTTTTATCTCTTGCCTTATAAGACAGTTTAAATTTTTATTTTTGATTTTTTTACATTATAATACAGACATTCGACTATTAAATTATTAATTTCTTTTGCATTATAAAGTAGATATTAGGATGAATGAGTGGGGGGATTTAGGCATCTTACATTTTTGTATAACCACTAACCAGGATTCTGACTTCATTAGAATTTGAAGAAACGTAAATGCCACTTGGACTATCAAACTAAATTCCAAATGTGGGATCCTATGGCAATGGAAAAGGGTACTATTGAAAGAGACATTTCTTGTCCAACCAAGTGATGGAATTTGAACCACAATTTTTAGTGGAGGAGGAGAAAGCCGCCATTTCATTAGGCTTCATTTCGAATTCACATCTAGATATACTAATTTTAAATTTTATCTACATTGATTCAACTTCATTCAAAATATATATTAGTAATTAGCTTATTTTCCTTTATTATTATTTTGGTTGGGTGATATTATGAATTAATTTCTTATAAATTTCCTAAATTCATCTTTTCGTTCCGATTAAAAAAATATATATTTATATATGGATTTAAGCTATTTATTGATTGAGCTCATATTTGTAGTATACTTAATTCATTTTTAAAATAATCATACTAGCTACATATGTTTATGTTTGATTATGTTTCTATTTTTTTTTTTATCTATATTACTAATATACTTGATTATATATTTATAATACACACATAGTATTATTTACATGCATTTTATTGTATATATGATGAATACAAATATACTTATATACATGAGTAATAATAATTTTTTTTTATATTAATAAGACTAAACTTTTTTGCACATTATTAGGCATTAACAGAGATGCTAATTGCTTATTAATTGGGGGATTTGCCGTCAAAGTACAAAACTATTATACGATAAGAAAGAACTCTCTGCTAGGGTTTATTTCTTTTTTCTTTTTCTGTTCACGCCGCTAGAGACTATTTTGAGGATAATCTTCGATGGTTAATACCTCATTTTTAATTCTTGTTCCTTTTTGTTCTTGTTGTATTTAGAGGTGTAAATGTACCAAACCGTTCGCGAGCGGCTCGGTGTTCGACTCGATAAAAGCTCGTTCGCGTTCGGTTCGTTTTATAAACGAGCCAAGCTTGAGACTTACTTTAAGGTTCGATGAATAAACGAGCAGAGCTTAAACAAGGTTAAGTTCGGCTCGATTAGACTTCAAGCTTAGAGATCATAGAGGTGTGATGGTCGATGATATTGCTATGAAGATAAATTCCAGAACAGTTCTTCAAGCTGAGGCAGAGGCTATACTTATGGCAGTCAAATATGCTAAAGAATTTAGAATTCAGAAGCTAATTATGGAGACAGATTGTAAAGCTCTGCAACAAGCCTACTATGTTCTTGTGGAAACTAGCCCATGGAAAATTCAGCCTATTTTGAATGTAATTAAGAAGTTAGTTTCTGATTTTGTATCCTTTAATTTTAGTTGGGTTAGGGGAGAAATAAATAAACTGGTTGATTGGGTAGTAAATACTCTATTAAATAATTTTTTATCTCCTGTTTGGATGATCTCTCCACCTTTAAGGTTGAAGCTTTTATTATTTTCTGATGTATCTAACTTCCATCAATGAATCAGATGTTCTTTGGCAAAAAAAAAAAAAAAAAAAAAATAATAATAATAATAAAATAAATTGCTTATTAATTGTCATCTTCTTCCGACAACGAATCCATTTTCCAATTTCTACCCCGTCTGAATTATTATTTTTTACTTATTAATAGCAATTGAATAACAGTGAATTTAAATCATCAAATTTCATTTCACCTCACAATAAAAATTTAACTATATATTTTTATAATACAGTTTAGTTATCAATAATTCAATATTAAAAAAAAATTAGGTATTTTTAAATATATATTATTTTTTTTCTTCAACATGGTTAATACAAAAATATAATTTTTTTAATTGTATAAAATTATATAAAAAAATAAAACTAAAACATATCAATCTCTAATTTTCTATTAAGAAATGTAATTTTTATTTTTTTTTTCGAAAAATATAACTATTATATTAAAAATATATTTAATTATATTATATTACATCTTATTATCGTCTTCTACTAAATGTAACCTAAGCATTTGGGTTAGGATTCGTTGGCTTTCAGTAATTATAATTATTATAATTAATCTAATAAGCAAAATGTAATTTTTCTTTAAAATTTTTGTGTATTTAATAAAAAAAAATAAAATAAATCATTATCAGACCATCATAATCCACCTGTATGCTCTAATAAATGCAAAAACAACTATATGTATATATATATAGTAAGAAAATAAAAAAGAAAAAATAAACTTTTCTCACGCGCTTTACAGTAAAGTGAAGTTTACTCTCTCTGAGTCATTCCCATTTCTTTATTCGCCCTGTATCCCATCATCATTTCTCCCACTCGTTCAGGGATACAAAAATCCAATCTTTATTAGATTCATTCATATATATACAGAGAGAGACTGGTGCTTGTTTCCAATTTTTTCAGGGGCTCAATCGCTGGTAAATTTCAGCCGTTGATTCTTTTTTTTTTTTTTTTTTTTTTCACTATGATTTGATTATTTTCTTTCTACATTTGATTTGAATCTCTCTGTGATCGATTTGGATTTGGTTTATTATGTTTGAATTGATTACAAATCCAATAGCAAAATTTATCCCTATATTTCATATTTCGTGTTAATTTGTTTTTTGTTTGGTTAGCTGTTTAGCTGCAGAATTCTTGATTCAAATCTTTACTTAATTGAACAAATTAGATCTAATTAGTAAATTAATTTTCTACGTTATTGTGCTTCTTGTGTGAATGTAAATTGTTGACTCATAAGGTGCTAGAAAAAGCAGCAAATAGAGTTTTTGGATATTAAGCTGGCTTTTAGATAGTTTTGTGAATGATGGAGGTTCAATAAGGAAGTGAAGGGACTCTTAGATTTTTGGATTTTAATTTGCCTTGTGAAATTTGAGTATGGTTTAAACATGAAATTGTTGGGGAATGAATTTTTTTTTTTTTTTTTTTTTAACTAGCGAATGATACATCTTTTGGAATTTACTTTGGATCTGGCATCTTTCGGTAGGAAGGTAAATGATTTACAAAGTGGATTTGGAGTAATTCATGCTCTGACATGAATTTTCAACCAGCTTGCTAGTCAAATAGTATTTGGAGTGACCAATAAAAGCCATTTCTTCTTAATTAAATAACAAAGCCATTGAAAATTTGTTTGCATTTGATGTTGGTAGGTAAGTATAAGTCTCACATTTGCAGTCTTTTCATTGAATAGATTGTTTACTTTGCCAGTTGCATTGTTAGTGTTGAGTCCGTATCTGGCTTTGCAATGAAAATCTTGAACTTGTTTATGTTATTGAATTGTTTACTGGATGTATGAAGAAACCACTAGAGGGTATAATTGTTCTGAATCCAGACTTCTGATTAGTGTCTTCTTGGGGTCTTCATCCTGCAGCTGCTGTCTGGAAACTCATATTGATAAATTTGAAAATATTTTTTATAATTCTCTGTTATTCTTTAGTTTAAGATGTGAAATATAATTAATTATGATTTTTATGTTACTATTCTAATACATTTGATGCTTTCTGTCATGAAGGCACTGGGTATAGATGGCATTGGTCACAACTGCTGAAGTTTGTGATGCAAATCCACAACTAATTGTGAGTGGTGAGCTCCGGGCACTGCAGCCAATTTTTCAGATTTATGGTCGGCGCCAAGTCTTCTCTGGTCCAGTAGTTACCCTTAAGGTGTTTGAAGACAATGTTCTGATTCGGGAGTTTCTCGAGGAGAAGGGTAATGGCAGAGTTCTTGTTGTAGATGGTGGTGGCAGTCTGCGGTGTGCAATATTGGGAGGTAATCCTGTTGTACAAGCTCAGAATAATGGGTGGGCAGGTATAGTAGTTAACGGTTGCATAAGGGATGTTGATGAGATCAACGGTTGTGATATTGGGGTGAGGGCTCTGGCTTCTCATCCAATGAAAGCGAATAAGAAGGGCATTGGGGAGAAACACGTTCCAATAACCATTGGAGGCACGAGAATCAGTGATGGGGAATGGCTTTATGCAGACACTGATGGGATCCTTATCTCTCGAACTGAGTTATCTGTCTAAGCTGCCTTTTTCCTAGAAAGATATAGATTTTTCTGAAAGCCATTCATGGCAAGTAAGTTCTATTGTAATGCTTATTTGTAAGCTTGTCTTCTTGAACTTATGTTCTTAAGTTTAGACAATTGTGCAACATGCTCTGAAGGTGCAATAATGAAGTATGCTGTTATGTTTGTCATTTCTAAACTAAAACTCAAAGCTCTTTGTGGTGTCACAATAGCATTCAGAAATATGGCTGTTGATTTCACAGAATTAATGGTTTTGAAATGTTATGGAAAGTCTAATGGATCTCTTTGCTGCGTGTTCTTTTGTTTTTGTTGCTCTTAATTTCTTATTTGTTTCCAAAGGTCAACTTCATGCTGTGCTCTTTTTCAAGACTGGATCTTTTGCTTCTCAGACCTCGTACCTGAAATCTCAATTCCCAATCTTTACTGAGGATTGGGACATGAAAGCATTCAGTTTTCCCATGAGCATCTTATTTGTTAATGAAAACATTTTCTACGGTACTCCCCCATCTCAAAATGTTTGGTATTTTTTCTTTACATTTTCTACGGTACTCCCCCATCTCAAAATATTTGGCATTTTTTCTTTTTCTTTTTTTATTGTCTCAAAATTTTGTCTACTTTCATTTTTTAATTGATAGTTAACTAAATAATTGTTTAAAATACTCTTATTAATTCAGATCAAAATAATTACTGACAATAAATTTTACTAATATTTTTTACTTTGAATTTATATTTTTTAATAAATAATATTTGAATTTCAATGTATAAGCCTTATGCATTATAAAATTGTGATGAGTTGATATTTAATAAAATTAATAATAATATTTGATTAATGTGAACATTATTAAAGTGTAATGTGATTTACTATTTTATAAAACAAAAAATTTAATAAAGATATTTTAAGAAAAGATGGTAAAAATTAAAAAATTAACTAACGTTCTTAATTTCCGTCTAAAATAAAAAAAAAATCCTTAACATTTTAGAATGGAGTATAACACTTAATTTCTAGTCAAATTGACCCACTTTTCCCTTCATTTGTCGGTGAGGACTTTCCATCTGACCTTAAAATTTAACCATTCCTTCAATTATGGAAAAAAGTTAAATTAATCCTTGAATTTAGCACCCAAAGATAAATCAGGATAAAATTACATTTTTTATCATTAAAGTCTTCATACTTGGTAATTTTTATCAAATTAATTTTTAGTCAAACTTTAATCAGTATGTGTGCTATAAAATCAGACAAAATAGCGTTAATTTCATAAGTCATGTTTAACATAACTTTTCAGAAAAATATTTTTTAAAAGAATTTTTTTTTAATTTTTTCAGTTTTGAAAAGTACTTTTGAAAAAAATAAGTGAATAAATGATTTTTCAAAAAGTAGGATTGAAAAAAGCAGTTTAAAAAAAAAAAAATCAATCAATTAAATAAAAAATTCAAAAAGTATTTTTTTAACCTACATGCTAATAGTAATCAATTAAATTTAAGTTTTAGGGGGTATGAGTTAAAATTATTTTTCAATATTGTGTAATGATCGAATGTTTTAATGAATGAAATTGATGATATTTTGTTGATCATTATACACATTTTTATTTAATATTAAAAATTAAATTCTAGGGACAAAACAAAAATTAAACAATCAAATGAATATAAGAACTGCAAAATCCAAAATATCATTCATTAATATCTATAAATAACATTCAAACAAGAGCGGATTAAAAAATCTAATAAAGGGCGATAAAAAATTAAAACCTAACTTATAATCACATAAATTGATACCGTACTATATTTAATTTTCATCAATCATTAATATATTAATTAATCACACAATAACTTTTGGAGGCTAAATAACACTTTTTGAATTTTTTATTTAATTGATTATTTTTTTAATTTTTTTGAAATTGTTTTTTTCAATCATACTTTTGGAACAACATCTATTCACCTATTTTTTTCAAAATTGAAAAAACTGAAATTTTTTTTTTTTAGAAAAGTACTTTTTCGAAAAGTTATACCAAATGGATCTTATGAAA
Organism: Vernicia montana; assembly: GCA_949750685.1. Taxonomy (NCBI): domain Eukaryota; kingdom Viridiplantae; phylum Streptophyta; class Magnoliopsida; order Malpighiales; family Euphorbiaceae; genus Vernicia; species Vernicia montana. The sequence continues at coordinate 26,918 of CATKHJ011074863.1, forward strand.
TTAACTTTATTTCGTCTGATTTTATAGCATACGTATTGCCCAAAATTTGACCAATGACTAATTTGATAAAAATTAACAAATATGAAAATTTTAATGACAAAAAAAGTGATTTTGTCTTAATTTGTTTCCGATACCAAATTCGAGAACTAATTTAAACATTTTACCCTTTAATTACAGTCAACTATAATCGATGGATAAGACATAAATTTTTGGTGAAGGATTTCAATCTCTTATTAAATTCTTTTAGACCTCTATGAAGAGAGAGGGAGAAAGAGAAAGGACATGAAATATGATTTACAATACCAATAATACAAAAATAGTGAATTAAAACAGAAAATCATCATAATAGTCCTAACCACAGGCTTAGCCTGGCCATAGGTGATTTGAAAGTTTGATTTGTTTTGTTAAAAATAAAATTACCATAGACTTCTATAATTTTTTTTTTTTTTTTTTGAAAACCAATGGAACTTGCATTAATTAGAAATATCAGTAGCCAATACATAGCATAGAAAATCAGGAGGATTAGACAACCACTCCTCAGGACCTGACTTTGAACATGCAACTCTAGCTAGTATATGAGCTGTCATATTCGCAGATCGTCTAATATGATTAAATC
>CATKHJ011074961.1:0-22781 GCA_949750685.1 Vernicia montana
TGCTTTCAGAATGTATTTTTATATCATGTTTGGACTTTTAACAAAAGAATAAATAGTGTGTTAAACATGAGAGAACTTTTAAATCTTTTCTGGCCTAATTCTTTGATGGCCCAAAACACTTGCATAAATAAAGAAATACTCGATTTGTGGCTCTGGAGCATTCATAAAAGTTTTTTTTATCAGTTCGAAGCATTTGGAAGCTAGACATCATATCTCTTTCACTTTAGCATTATGGTGATTTGTGAGACATTATCACATGGTGGCTTATGAATGCCGATTTTTAACTCCTAGATTTTATCTATTGGCAGTCTGTTAGTCGCAGTGTCAGTTCTCAAATTATCAGTGATGAGGTGTTGGCAGCTTGCTCTGGTGGTCCTCGCGGAAATGAACAGTGAGTTACTGTAAATTTCACATTGTATATCCTTTATCACTCTTGATGGAGCTCATGTTTGATTATCTAGAAATTTGAGGGCATTTTGAATGTGAATTGCTACGTGATAATTTTTTTTATTTTGTCTGTTTTCTTTAGACGACTATCTTAGTGATGCAATGTTAAACTTAAAGTACTGAACCTCGTCCCACAAAGATTCCATTTATTCAGTTTTTTGTCTTTTTGGTTTGCATTTGTTATGTGTACTCTGGAGCAGTTACATGGCTCTGCTTTGTGCTTTTATATGTTCTCTTAATTGATTTTGTCTCTTTTCAGGTCATAATTGATTGGTAAATGCATAATTGAAAATATGGTTTTTAGTTTTCTTTACTCTTCTATGTTAACAACAGAATTTGGAAGCAAATTTGAGGCTGACATTCTTTGGTATCTAGGTCTTAGGATTTGCAGGATGACAACATATTTTCTGAGAAAATTGGAAGTTCTCATTAGGCCAAAAGACTGATAGCATTCGTGCAGAAAGTTTTCTTACTGGATTAATTATGTTGTGAATTATTCAAAGTTTCAGAATGAAAATGTATTCCCAATCTATATGCTAGTAAGATAGGATATCAATCTTTTCTATTGTGGTATCTGCTTTTTTTTTCCTGGCCTTTTTCCTCCTGGCTGAGTGGAGTTCATTATGACATTTATTCAGGTATTATTAAATTGCATATGTGCATGACCAACAGATTTCAAAATTAATTTTATAGTTATATCCTGCTCACTGTTACTTTACAATGTTGACACTCTTGGTCTTGATAGTTTTGTAACTTAGCATTTTTTTTTCCATATAAAATGCAGTTAAATTTTATTCCCTTTACTCTCTCTCCCTCTCATTATGAGTCTCTGGATTTGGTTAAATTGTGAACGGTTCTGTTCAATGTATGACTGATGTTTGTGTGTTTTTTGCAAAGGTATGCTGCTGTTTTTGCCGCTTTTATCGCAGGCATGGCTTGTTCTGTTGGAATGGACTTTAGTGCAAAGCTCATGGCTTCACTTGCTAGGTTGTTTGAGGTGCTTCTTACTCGTTTGTTCCCATCAATATAGCTGAACTTTTTTGTTTTGATTTTTAATCTTACTAGATCAATAGTATTAAACTTTCTGGTTTTTAGCTGTGAGCATATAAAATGTTTGAAGCGTTATTTGTTGAGTTGTGTCTTCTCAGAGAATTAAAACTTGAATTGTTCGAATTGTCAGAATGATTTTAATTTTACTGAAAAACTTCTTTTCTGTTCTCCATGCAGGATGAGTATCTCAAAGAGGACAACCTTTCCTTGAGAAATCTGACTCTTCTGCTGTCCTATTTATGTATATTTGGAGTTTGTTCTAGGTGGGTTCCCTTTTGATTTTTCTTAAAGAAAACATTATAAGAAGCAAAAGGAGGAAAGTTTATGGCAATATTAGAGAAGCATATCTAAGAACTATAGTTAGTAGGGATCTTTGGATGAGACCGTCTCTTTCAAGTGCATATCAAGATATATGAAGTAGCTGATATGTGCAATGTGCTTATTCTAACATGAAAGTTAGTCATTTTTTTGTCATAAATTGTTGCCAACCTATAGTCAGATATATGCATATGCAACGTTCACTGCACTGGAAAGCTAGGAAATAACTGGTCTTTCTTTGCCTCTTTTACTGTAATGGAGTAATGCTTGTAGGTCTGATATTACGCATTAATAGTGCAATAAGTTTAGTAGCTACATGGAATTTGAATCCAATTTCATTGCCAAATTCTTAATATGAGCTTTGTGTGTTGTATTACATTTTTTCCCAAAAAAATGTTTTGGCCAGTTCTTAATTGATTCAACCAAGTGTATGCCAGTGACATTACTTTGATGCTTTTCAGTGATTTGATATATGACTTTCTAATTATGCTGAGCAAGCGGTTGGAAGAGATTGATGTCTCTACTATCTTGACGGTTTTACAATGTAAGTCTGTGTTTAACCTTTGATTTCTATGTTATGGTTGTAGCATCTCTTAACTATTTTAGCATGTTTATGTACTAGGCCAACCAATCATGTGTAACGTAAATTATCACTAACTTTGTAGGCTGTGGCATGAAAATAAGGGGTGATGATCCTACTGCCATGAAAAACTTCATTGAGAGTGTTCAGAGTAGGGTGAACGAGATGAAGGCCTCTTTTGGAGAAGACCAGGCAAAAATAATTGGCAAAAGAGTAAGTTTTTCTCAAAGATGCTTTTGACAATCTTTCCACTGTTCCTGCTGCTAATTCAAAAGTATTTTACCTGGTAACTTATGCAGATGGAATTCATGCTTGAGACCATATGCGATATCAAAAACAATAAGAAGAGGCCTAAAGAAGATACTGCACAACACACAAGGATCAAAAAATGGCTACAAAAGGTCTTTGTTGGTTTTGTTTTCTGTTGTTTAAGTTGCATGGCTGATAATCTGTAGCGGACACCCTTGCATTAATTTACACCTTATAATAATATGGCAACCAACTATGCTGGAAGATTAAACCGCTAGGGTGGTCAATTCATATCTATAATTCCCACATAATCTGACATGTGGCTTATCATCAATTACAGTTTGGTCAGACAATAAGATATCCTTTTTCTTTTTCGGTTATTGTTCACCTTTCAAAGAAAGACCAATGAGACCAATGATTGCAATGATACTGAGAAACAAATGTTTTTTTTTTTGCCAAATCACATGAGCTTATTTGTGTGTACATTGTTGTCATGCTCTTGTGTGTTTTCCATCATCATTATTAACGTGTTTCAACTTATAACAGCTAAGAGTTGAGGAATTTCTTATTAGAGGACTCAAATGGAGCAAGCTTCTTGATCCTGACAAGAAGGGCCAATGGTGGTTGTCTGGCAATATGGCTGCTAAGACAGATGATGTTGAAGAGGTTGCCAATACAATTGACAAAGAAGCTCTGGAAGCACAAAAAATGCTGCAGCTTGCTGCTTCACAGAGGATGAATACAGATGTTAGAAAGGCAATCTTTTGTGTGATAATGAGTGGAGAGGACTACCTTGATGCATTTGAGAAGCTTTTAAGACTGCATTTGCCTGGAAAGCAGGTAGGTCTCTCTTGAATCTTTTCTCTTAAATCCCTGCCATCCTATCCCTCCTTCCCCACTCCCTGCTGGGCCTTTTTCTACTGTGTTCCTTCAAATTGAATTATGTTTCTTACACACATCTACAGGACAGAGAGATTATGCGGGTTCTTGTAGAATGCTGCTTGCAAGAGAAGGTGTTTAACAAGTATTACGCTATCCTGGCTTCGAAGTTGTGTGAACATGATAAAAACCACAAATACACTTTACAGGTATTTCCTTATTTCCATTTTAGGATTTGAAGATTAGTACACAATATTACAAAGATCAGAGGGTTTGTTAAGACAAATTTTGAGGGACCTAAAAAACATTGTCTGGCCTGGCCAGCTGAATGGAAAGAAGCAAGAGAAAAACAATGCAAGAAAAATCAATAGATTGAATTTATTTTTTTGCCCTTTTTAATCTTTGATACAGTGATTGAAGACAACTTAGATTAATATATGTAAATATTTGTTGTCTGGTATGGTTGTGCAGTGTTGCCTTTGGGACCACTTCAAGGTGCTCGAGTCGATGGAGCTTTTAAGATCCATGCACCTTGCGAAATTTGTAGCAGAGATGGTCGCCTCTTTCACTCTTCCTCTTTCAGTCATAAAGAATGTAGAATTGAGTGATGCTGCGCAGCTTAGCTCAAAAAGGGTAATGCATTTCCGGATTCTGTTTGAGGCCATATTTGAGTATCCTGATAAGGTTGTATGGAACATGTTTACACGTGTAGCTATCAACCGTGAGCTGGAAACTCTTCGCCATGGCATCGAATTCTTCATCAGAGAGTATGTTGTGAAAACTAACAATGCAGTTGCTAATAAATTTAAGGTTGCAAAGAAAGCCCTCAACAATATTGAAGGAGTCCTCATGTGAATTAGGGGTGAGCATTTGGAAGCTTTGGTTTGAACTACACCGAATTTTAGAAGAATCGATTTTAAGTAATTTTTTATTTTATTGAGACTTTTAGACATGTTTATTAAATAATTTAAAATGATTAAGTTTTGAAATTTTTAATTTTATTTAAAGTTGTATTTGGTAAAATTGAAAATTAAAAGCTGAAAAATTAAATATTGAATATAATAAATATTAAAATTTTTAAACGTTAAATATAATCAATCTATTTGATAATAACTATGTGATATTGATATTTAAGTTTTAACTATTAAACATAATTTAAAAATTTTAAAAAAAATCATAAATAAAAAAATTTAAGAACAACAATCATATTCAGATAATATTTTTTTTAAGTGTTTAAAAAATAAACATTATTAAACTTTAAATATTTTAATAAAATAAACATTTTCAATAAGAAATTCAAAAAAATGTTAAAAAGTATAAAATTCATTTTAATAAAAAAAAATTAAAATTTCAATAGCTAAACATATTCAATAAAAATTTTAAGTCAAGTATTTTAACTTGATTGAAAATTTTAAATTAAAATCATTTTAAAATTAATAAGTGCTAAAAATATTAAATTAATTAATAAATTGAATTATCAATCAGTTCCTGTGTTTAAGAATTGCCTAATAATCTTGGCTCTATTGACTTCAGCCCAATTATAGATTTGATATCAGATATCTACACATAAAAATAAATATTTAAAAATTTATTTAAAAAAAGGTAGAAGAATGGCAGGCAGGGAAGGCATGGTTTATTTCCCGACATTTGATGAAGATCATGCTAATAGAACATACATATGCGAACATATAAATAAAAGTAATGATCTTATGACATACTAATTAGACGAGGAAAATTATTGCTTCAATTTTTCAAGTACATCTTTTATGGTCTTAAAATATTGCAAGAGGAATAAAATCTGGTAACCCTTAATGACTCTTGCAATCTAAAAACATTCAGAACGAAAATTCGGCATTTACATTCAGCAAATAGCTGAATTCAGTTTTATCCTAAGTCCAAAGTGCACACCGCAATAGTTGAAAAAACTGTAAAAATTTATGGGCAACAGTTTTTTCTTTTTTGGGCCCTATCAAATTTTACTGACCGGATTGAGGTGTGCGCACAGCAACCCAGTTGCCATCGCTCATGGATAAAACAGTGCTGCCTGGAGGATACGTCATGTTTGTTCCACGTGGGTGAACAACAACCTTATTGTGGCGCGGAATATTTGTTTCAACAGGATGCTCAATAGTCACAGCTGAACTGGTGGAGGAATCAGAAGGTTTGGAAGAAGGTAAGGATGAGCCAAGTGGAGATGAAATTCTCTTCACAGCTGAGTTGCTTTCTGATTGTGGAGATGTGATGCGACTGACAACTTCAGCAATTTCTATCAATAATTCAGAAGTTGTGTTATAATTCATGAAATATCAAAAGACCATGTCCAATGAACTAGCATGCATGTATCTGCATGTGTACAACTGTGCATATATTGCCCATATCACACAAGGGTAAACATAATATTAAGAAATGGGTTCTGAACACTACCTGCATCTGAAAATAATGGATCGACACCAGATGGTACACATCTAGGTATACAATGGTCACAGATTAATGAGCATTTTGGAAAAGCATCGTTGAAGTTTCATTTTGCAGTGATCTTTTTTCATTTTTCATGCCATTCTCATAAAATTTACTGGTTTTATCATGAGATGTCAAAAATAACATGCAGAAACAAGTCATAGAAACCTTCACCTCTATGATTTATCCTATTAAATTATAAATATACTTATAAATATGAGTGGATGACCATTAATATAATTATCAGTAAGAGTGCATAGTTACAGGCTTTTAGAAATATTCACCTCTCTTCTCTTCAGCTTGCTCATTGTGCCCAGGCAATCTAGGTTGAACATTCTTTTGAAGAAAAGCAGTGAGATCTGACCGCAAACTAGAAGTGAACTGAACAACTTTTTGTCCCTGCTGAGGAGCAGTCGGACTTGGAGCACTCTGACTCGAATTGCCAATACAAGAAGAAACAGGGCTCTGCCCTGCACTTGCAGAACAGGTAGCCATAGGGCTCTGACTTGAGTTTCCAGAACATGAGGCCACAGGGCTGTTACTTGAATTGCCAGAACTAGAAACTATAGGGCTCTGCCTTGATTTGCCTGAAGAAGCCATGACATTTTATCAAGCACTACACTAGACTATCCTTAATTACCTGCATGGATTCCTGTTATAAGCAAATTTTTCATGGAAATTGAATTGTGTTGCCCTCCTTTTTTGGTAAATCGATCATAACAAGGCATGAATTAATAAGCTAATATCAGAATAGTTCCCTTCATTGCAACATAAATTACTCACTGACTGGATGCTTTTCTTGAAGACCAAAAACTCTATAGACCATTTGTCATGGTACTTCTCTCAACCCCAACTTTTCCTTTGTCCCTCTAGAGACTAATTATTCATGAACCTGATGCAAACATACGCTAAGAAAGTCCAATAATAAAAAGTTCAGACAAGGTCACATAACACATTTGAAACATAAATAGGGTAATATATGATTTCAAAAATGGTTTGAAGAAATATTAGATCTTTCACCTTTAGGGTACACCATTAATACAATCTCTGTGCTATGGTTCAAGGGAGAAAATTTGGGAGGAAGAAAAGGAAAGGAGATAGAGGCAGGCATCTAGCCCTTCTTTCCCTTCGTTCTTTTGGATGACGAAACAGAAAGGTACAATGCTTTTTTTTTTTTTTTTTTTGGTATGGAAAAACCCACATGACTTTCTGTTTTCAAGTAGGTTAACGCTGGAATTTATGCATGTGTATCTCTTCCTCTCAATGCAATTTGGAGAAATTAAAATTGTTGGGCCTGAAAGGAGGAAGGAGCGCCTCTATTTCTTCCTACCATGTCTTCCCTATAGCCTAACAGCAAAGCCACAGAGGAACCTCTTCTTCCCTCCCTTTTCCTTTCTTTCACCTTCTTACCAACCATAGTGATGTAACAAACTGGACCATTATCAAGCACTAGTTCACAATCAAAGTTCTTGACGTGGAATCATCAGGAATTCACTAGAAACAAACCCTTGATCAAGTATTACTTTATTATGGTGAGAATTTGAGTGCATTATTGCCAATAGCATTTATCACAGCAACAAGGGCTGTTGCAGAAAGTTAACTGACCTCTTAGCAATTACACAATTATTAACATAAAGTCAAGAATTAGGGTGATATGAGTCAAATGAATTTCCAGACCAAATAACCAGGATACCTAAAGCATGAAAGAACACAAATAGATTAAAATACATATGTATATATAAAATATTCTATATGTACTTACGCTGTTTCAGAGCTGTGTAAGCAACCTTTGCTGCACTCAACTCTGCCTGCTTCTTAGTTCTTGCATCCTGCCCAGTAAATGACTCTCCTTCTACCTCCACAGTTGAAGTAAAATTTGGTCTATGAGCTTCACCAGATCTAAATGTGGTATAAGCTGGTAAACGAGAATATTCTTTCTGAGCCAGTTCTTGTAAAAGGTTCTTGTAAGCAGATTCATCCTGAAAAGAAAAAAGAAAAAGAAAACTAGTAAATACAATCACAAAATTTGGCATGCAAGAAAAACATCAAACTAATGAACGTCCATGAGGAAAGGATAAGAAGGGCAAAGAGTTTATAAAAGACTAGCCTCTTCAACTCCATTGGGTGCCAGTGACATCAAAGCAGCTTTTGCAGCAGCATGCTCAGCCTTGCTTAATGTGGGAAAAAACTCCTGACTCTCATATGTTTGTCCATCAATTGTGACCTTACACTTGAAGCGACTTGCATGAGATGGACCCACACGCTCACAAGAATACACAGGGAGAGTGAGACCTTTCTTTTGAGCATAGCTCTGCAACTGGTTTTTGAACAAATGCTGCATATCTATAAGCCAAGGAGAAATTCATAGTAAGTCTATCATACAATGATAGGTAATGAAAACCAAGAACGGTGCATATTTTAAGCCACAGTCAAAGTTCAATACTAAAGAGTACAAGAGTTGCAAGGTTTAAGTGTTGCTATCATCTTCTTCAGTCAAAATTTATTTACTTACTGGAGTTACCCTTCCACTGCAGTTGCTCAGCAACCAAGATGGTATCAAATACAACATTTCCTTATTTTTACAGTTAAAAGTTGAATCTAGATCATATCCTATATTACTTATAATATCTGTGGCATATAGTCACAAAAACAATAATAACAATGGGGAAAAACTGCAAAGTCATTTTAAACTAGAAATTATTTTGTTTTGCTTTCTTTGAGAAGAAAAAAAAAATTACAAATAAAAGAAATTCGTTATGACCTGTGAATTTGTCATCAAATTTGCTGATTGTGGGTGCCTCATTCCCTTGAGAAATCTGATTTGTTTCTTCTACTTTTGATTGCAAAGTCGCTCCAGAGGAAAGATTATTATTGTTCAAATCAGTGCCTTCACTTGAAGAAGCTACAGGTAAAAAGAGAAAACTAATTTTTAGCAATTTGATGATTATAGAATATAAAATATAAAATTAAAAAAAAATAAAAAATAAAAAGCAGAATTAGATGATTATTAATTCGTAACCTATTAAAGAAAAAGCAAATTATATAAATTATTACGCGATTATTTATTCATTGTAATTACCCGGCGGAGCAGGTGTTGGAGGAGGAGGAGGAGAGCGAGAGGAAGAGAAATGATCGACGGCGAGCTTAGCGGCATCGTTTTGAGCCTGCTTAGAAGATTTGGCTGGAGATTGGGAATGAAAGGAGATACCATTGACAGTGACAGTGGCTTGAAAGCGAGGATCGTGATCTTGTCCTTGTTTTATAGTGGCATAATCCGGCAAGTCCCATGATCTCAGGTGGCAAAGCTCTTGCAGCGTCGTTTTATACATTTTTTCACCTCTTCCTTAGCGTCTGAGAATCGCTTTACGAGGAAGAAGAAAACAAGAGATTACAGAACAAGTAACCAAATTTGAGAAATGAAAAAGAAGTGAGGGAGATAAGTCCTTTGCCCTTTCTTTTTTTTTTTTTTTTCGCATAAGTGCTTGCATTAACAGGGCATTAAAGTACTTTGCCCTTTGCTTTGTTGATAGGTCCCACTCCCAAATCTCATAAAACAGTGCTAATGTGTGATATCACTGTCACCATAATCTAAGAAATTTAGATATTAACTTGTTAAAGAAGCATGTCAATGTCATATCCATCTCTACTGTACCTCGTGTAATGAAATACAAAGGAACTTTCCTCTTTCCTCTCAAGAGTGCCTCTTCTCTGCCTTAGCCGTTCGAGGTTATCCCTCGAGTTACTTTCGGTGACTTTTGTCACCGGCGAACATACCCTTTTTTCTTTGCCTTTGTTCTTAATAAAACCGATCGTTGAGATTTTATGTGCGTTTTTGGTCTCCTATCTTAGTGAATTTTGCAGATCTGTATTTCAGACACCTCCGGTCTCGGTGCCGGCTCAACCTACGGCGTCGTCCGTCCTGCTCTTTGCGAAGCTTGTGGTCCTGTGATGGTGTTGAGTGCTCGTGAAAGGGTGGGGGGAATTAAAACTAGCACCGGCTTCTCAAATTCAGTTGGGTATTCCTTATTGATTTTCTTTTTGTATTTGCTGAATTTCTAGGCCAATGGTGGAGGTCGTGCTTTCCTTTGGCGGTGGCCGTTTGTTGGACGAGGGATGCAAATCCACCGTAGATCCACTGACTTTTGTGGTTTGTCGCAGTGGTGGACGAAATCTCAAAGCTTTTAGTGCTATTCTCCGCTGGTGGGCTCAGCTCTTCTGTCTCAGCTCATGTACGGTCCGTCGCCGGCGCTGATGCGGTGTCCGGTGATGGGAACCGAAGCCTCTGAAAGGTGCACTGTTGCTAGGGGCAAAAATGGTATAGAATTATTTAATCAGGCTTTAGGCTTGATAGATCTTTGGATTTTAAACTCCATTAAAAAAATCTCATTTTTAGATAAATTGTGAATAGACTTTAAATTCATTTTGTATTGTTCTATCTGGACTTTTTCAGTTGATTGTTCATTTTTTGTATTGATCTTGGGTTTTAGCCCTTTTAAATGCTAGTTTTATTCTTTTGGGTAAAAAAAAAAATCTGTACTATTCCCCATTGATACGTGTAACGTAAATTTAATATAAATAATAAAGTAATAACTCGATTTTTAAAGCTTGGAATAAGTATGAAATATTTAACTGATATTTTCATCATAATAATAATAATATAAAAAATTTATAATTTAAATTTATTAAAAATTTAATTTTTTATTTAATATATTAAAAAATTATTAATTTCTTTTTAATGAATACAGTTGGGGTTTTCACCAAACACCACATCTTATTATCTTAACCCTTTTAAGGAGCACACAATTTTTTATTTTCAGTGTCGGAAAATTTTCTTATATAATTAAGTGTTTATTAAATAATTCTTTTTTCCAATAAGTGCAATTTTTTAAAATGTTATGGACAGACAAAATAATTATTGAAAAAGTTAAAGCACTAATTACCCAAAGTTATTATTATTATTATTACCAATGATGAGGCTTAAAAATCAAATAGGTAATCATCATCTTGGGTAGGGAAGCAAAGATGGTGTTTATCTTGCCCTTGAAAATGCGAAACCATCAATAAAATATCTACTTAAAAATCACCATCGCCACGTTTAGCTTTTCCAAGATTTGAAAGCACTAGTAAAGACCCTACAGAAAATAATGGTAAATGCAATAGTAGAGTAGTACATGCACAAACTGGTAATGGCATTCAATTGATTTCCATCGCGAGGTACACTAAGCAATTTTGACGCCTTTCAAATAAATTGAAGGCAAAAGCAAAATACAAAATATTGAAAGAGAAAAAAGAAAAATAAGTTGAAAAAAAAAAATAATCATTGCCCTCTGGGCATATTATGCCTACTAGGTATTTCAATCATAAACCACAGTTATTCAATCAATAATTCCTTTTTTTTCTCTTTCGGTAAGAATTAACTGATCTGGGAGGATCATACTCCCAGTGTCTCCTGAACAACTCACTTGGCACTAGCAAGCTCAGTGCGGAGGAGCTTGGCTGCATCAACCATATTCTTTAGGGCGGGCTTGACCTCAGCGTACTTGCGAGTTTTGAGACCACAGTCAGGGTTAACCCACAAGATGTTCTTCTCAAGAACTGCAAGCATCTTGTTAATTCTGTCAGCAATCTCCTCAGTTGAGGGTATTCTAGGTGAGTGGATATCATAGACACCAGGGCCAATTCCAGCACCATACTTCACTCCCTCACGGAAGACAGAGAGAAGCTTCTCATCAGAGCGAGAGTTCTCAATGGTGATCACATCAGCATCCATGTCGATAATTGAGTGAATGATGTCATTGAAGTTGGAGTAGCACATGTGAGTATGGATCTGAAGTAGTTGAAAAGTGAGATCAGCAAAACAAATGAAACTGGAAAAAAATAAACAGAGAGAAATTTGAGTTGTGAAAGTAGGATATAAACCTGGGTGGTGTCCTGGACTCCGCAATTGGTAATTCTGAAGGAGTGTACTGCCCATTCCAAGTAGAAAGCTTGCTCGGACTTCCTAAGAGGCAACCCCTCTCTCAAAGCAGCCTCGTCAATTTGGATAACATTGATACTGGCCTTTTCAAGATCCTCCACTTCATCCTTGATGGCCAAAGCAATCTGATAGCAGGTCTCAAATCTGGAAAATTGGGCAAATGTATCATGTTAAATCACATTGAATATAAGAAAAAACAGCCAATAAAAGTGATGAATTCCCATTCCATTTTCTTTTAACATTTTAACATTTTTGCCGTAGGTATACCTGGGCTGGTCATTTCTGACAAAGGACCAGTTGAGAATGGTAACAGGGCCTGTAAGCATTCCCTTCATTGGGCGGGCAGTCATGCTCTGGGCTGTAGAGGACCAGAACACAGTCATTGGGTTGGGGCGGCTCACATCACCATAGATGATAGGTGGCTTCACACAACGAGATCCATAAGATTGCACCCATCCATTGACAGTGAAGGCAAACCCTGATAATTGCTCTCCAAAGTATTCAACCATATCGTTCCTCTGCAACAAATGAATGGTCATGTTTAGTTGGAAGATTCAGAAACCAATGTTGTAAGCATGGAAAGCAGATATCTATTATTCCCTTTTTTTTTTCTAATAATTATATGCAGGAGAAAAGTTCACCTCAGGCTCTCCATGGACTAGAACATCAATATCAAGATCCTCTTGGAGTTTGACAACTTTCTTAATTTCCTCCTTGATGGCTTTAATGTAATCCTCCTCAGAGATCCTGTGGAAAACAGTAGAAAATTAAACAGATTAACAAAATGTTATATTCATTTCACATGAACAGCAAAACTAATGAAACTACACTGACTCACTTTTTAGCCTTGTATTCACGGCGGACTCTCCTGAGTTCAATTGTCTGGGGGAAGGACCCAATAGTTGTAGTTGGGAGGATGGGGAGATTAAGCTTCTTCTGTTGAGCATCTAGTCTCGCACTAACATTTGTAGCACGGCGGTGGTCAGAGCCTCTCAAAGCAGCAGCCTGCAAAAGGAGGGAAAACTCATGATGACAAGTACAAAAGGATTTCAGTAAAGTGAATACTTCAAGCATAATGTAAAGAGAATCAAAAAGTACTTACCGCCTTTTGAACAGCCTCATTGGTCACCCTTGGGGAGGATTTCCTTGAGGCCTGAGCAGCAGCATTAGCAGAGAAGAAAGCCTGAAAATCAAACCAGAAAAAGTGAGTACCCTATTGATGAAGAAACTTTCCGAAGATAAAATACAAATGAACCTGTGAACCAATTCTTAAAACAATTTCAAAACCAAATTAATTAATCAACACCAAACAAACTCTCTTTCAATCAAGGTGGTTGGTTAAAAAAGAAAAAGAAAAAAGGTTCCCTCTCTCTCTCTCTCTCTGGATTTTGAAGCCCACAACCACCTAAAGTAACCCAGCCCAACTTTCCCAATTTCAATACCAAGAGGAATTCCATCATTAGGTACTAGAAAACAAAATAGGAATCTAAATATATCATAACATATTAAATAGCTAGTTACAATATGAAATAAGAAATATACCTCATCCTTTTCACCAGCCAAGGCCTTGGCCAATGCATTCACTTCAACAACTTTCTGGGCAGCAAATGCAAGCCATGATTTAATTTCCTTGTCCAACTTAGTCTCATTGACAAGATCAACAGCAGTGTGAAGAAGTGAGCAAGAGGTGGAGACAACAAGTTTGTCTGCAAAAGAGAAAACAATATTAACTAATGCATGAGGAATAAACTATCATGGCAGAAAAATTGCAAGCTAGGATTGGTACCTTTGCCCACAATGCCCTCAAGTTCGTGAAGAGTGCTGAGAGAAGCAGCAAGATCATTGGCCCAGATATTCCGTCCATCAACCACCCCAGCGAATAGGTATTTGCCCTTGGGGAATTCACTCTTGATCAAGTCTAGAGTCTTAGTTCCACGAACCAAATCAAAACCATAACCAGTGACACCCTTCAAAGATGTGAGGGTCTTGAATGCCTCAGCAGGGACATCAGCAAAGTAAGTCTCGATGAGAACATTCAAGCCAGATAGAGTTGATTCCAACTCCGAGTAGGCATCAGTAAATGCTTGCAATTTGTGAGAATCAAGATCCATCACAAGTGTAGGCTCATCAAACTGAATCCAGGTTGCACCAGCTGCTTTAAGCTCTGAAATAACCTCCCTAAAGGTGATCATTATTATAATAATAAGTTAGCAAATTCACATTAATATCCATAATTCCATATAAAGAACTGAAAAATTGCAAACATAGAATTTAAATTCTTACTTGTAGACTGGAAGAATTTTTCCAAGAAGGGAGAGAAGAGAAAAGGTTTTCTCAACACCCTTGGCAGGTTTAGAAAGCAACAAGTAAGAGACAGGGCCAACAAGGACAGGAACTGTATCTACTCCATGCTGTATGAGAGACAGACAGAATGTCAACATCCAATGAATTTTAACAATTTTACTGAAAGTAAACAACAATAAAGAAATACATAACACCAATACAGAAAAAACTCCAAAATCAGTACACACCGCCTTGGCCTCCTTGTATTCATTCACCGCCTTGTGAGAAGCATAAGAGAATTTGACATCAGGTCCCAATTCAGGTACAATGAAATGGCTGAATCAATAAATTACCAAACAGTTCAGTAAAAGTTCTTTCTTGTTTTTTCTTTGTTAACATAAAAGGATTATAATATGAAAATGACAGAAAAAGAAGACATCTGCTAGAGTCACCACTTACTAGTTGGTGTCAAACCACTTGGTCATTTCCATAGCAGGCACTGAGGCATTTCCTCTGGCCATGGAGAAGTAAACATCAAATCCAATCTCACCACCATTCCAGCCATACCTGGGTGGAACAGCCCCAAGCATTGCTGAGGTGTCAAGCACCTGATCATAATAAGAAAAGGTATTGCTGGGGATGTATTTGATCCCAGCACCAGACATCTGCTTCCAGATAGATTCCCTGAGATCACATGCCACCTTTTCCAAATCCTGAGCACTGCTCTTCCCATCCCAGAAAGATTCCAATGCAAACTTAAGCTCTCTCTTGGGGCCCATACGAGGGTATCCAACAATGTGAGAGGCCATTGTTCTGTTTCATAACATCACACCAAAATCAAAATTAAGTTTCCTCCATTTAAAAATTAAATCAAAACTCTTGTGGTGATCCATACTACATTGATCCCAAGTTTCATTTATAAACTAATATCAAATCAGAAATAACTTCAATGCCAAGACATTACTCAGCACAAAATAGACAAAATGGAATAAATATAAAATTATTGAGATCTAAAGACAGATATAAAAGACACACCAACCTTTTCCAATGAACCAACTATACAATAAATCCAATATTCAAGATCTGGAGTACTATGTGGAACCATCCTTACTATCCTTCCTACCCTACCCTAGCCTATTAATAATTTCAGGTCTCCATTCTATCTTTATTGACAGTCATAATTGTGAACCAAGATCTGGAGTACTATGCTTGGACCAGACTCACAATATATATGACATGCATTACGGTATACTGCCAATTCTTTAATTAGCCTATAGTATTAAAGTACACCAAAATCAGATAATTTCAGTTGGAATATGAGATGTAAAGTTCTTAGGTTAGACTCCAACTATGTCCAACAACCCTACACTGCCAACAATTTTCTATGCACAAGAAATGCAGATCTAAATTTAACACAAAGCATAATTTGAATTAGCTTGTTAGTTATCTATGCATGAACTTATATAAGAGAGACTAACTATTCCACAATCGATCCATAACACCAAAGAAAGATTCAGCCTCAGATCTACAAATCCCAAAACCACAAAACAGTAGATCTATTACTCAAAAAGCAAAACCAAAGAGACTTCAAAAAACCACTGATAAAAATCAAAACCAAGCTCCCAAAATGTTAAAAATCCAAATGGGTACCCAATAAAACACTTAGAAACAAGAATCTTTGGACAATAAACGAGAAACACAGATCAGAAACAGACTCACCAGATCTCGTGTGAAAACAGAGATTTGCGGAATTCTTTTTTTTTTTTAAATTTATTTAATAAAAACAGAGCAAGCAAAAAAGAGTGTATATAGAGCCTTAGATGATGTCTCTAACAGCATGATCAAAAGAAGCGAAAAATGGAGGAAAAAAAAAACATAGAGAATTAAAACGAGCAGAGATTGAATAAACAGTCTCTTATAGTAGAAATAAAAGTAACAAAAATGGAAGGAACAGAATCGAACCGTACCTTTCGGAAATAGAACCGGAGGTAAAGTAAGACTAGTTCCTTTCCTTCAAGTCCTTAGAGAGCAGAGGGAGAGAAGAGAACGGCACGAGTAATGGAGTTTGTGTTTTGTGTTATTTATAGAAGAGAAAGAAGAGGCAAATGGTGGCAGACTGGCAGTGGTAGATCTGAGATGTGATTGCTTTTTTTATTTTTTTTTATTTATTTTTTCAAAGTATTATTATTATTGGTATTATTAAGAGGTTTTTTTTTTTTAATATCTACGCGCTCATGCTGGAACGTGGATGAAATGCTGAAGGTTGGTAGATCCTGTGGAACCCACTTCCTTAAAAAAAAATTTAAAAATGATTAAGTATGATAGGAGTATGAAGAATTCATATGAATATTTTTCTGTTTGAACATGAATAAGAAAAATATGATTAGGTTCTACCTAATAATTTTTATCTGATTTTAATAGCTAATAAATGCTGCAAACCGTAATTGTACATTTATATTTTTTTTTCTTTCAAGAAAAATTCATTAAAAATAAAATATTGATAATTTAGTAATTTGTTACTTTGTTATAATTAATAAGTTTAAACTCCTAATCTCTTATCACTTAATAAAACTAGTAAGTGTAAAAATAAAAGTTAAATTTCTTTTTTCAATTACATTAATAAATGAGTTTTTACTTAAATTTGGCTTTTTTTTTTTAATAATATTAGCGAATTACAATAAAATTTTATTTCTAACTTGAAAAATTAAGGTTTAAACTATTTGTGAATAATTTTTTCAATAATATTAGTGAATTACAATGAAACTTATTTTCTAACTTGAAAAATTAAAGTTTAAACTATTTGTGAATAATTTTTTCTTAATGATACAAAAATTATGATAAAAATTATATTTCAAGTAACAAAATTTTTAGTCTCCAAAATTTTATATTTATAATTTTAAATGCTTTTTTACTCGAGCTTTCAGCAAGCTATAAACAAGCTTGATAATAAGTTTATAACTAAACTTTAAAAAAAAATTACTTAGAAGTTTAAATGAATCGAATCCATTGCTTAATCTTATTTGTTTATAATTTATAAAATTAGACTTAAAAGTTGTTTAATAACAAAAGAAAATGAGTTACAGGGACTACTAATTAAATTAGATCTCCAAATTATTAATAATATATCAATCCATTAATGTAGTGTATTAATTGGAAGTAGATACAACAATGCACCTAATGATAATTGTAGCTTTTTTTTTTAAGTTTTACAGTGAGATAATGGTCAGGGTGTGAAAATTTATTTAAATTCAAATTTTCAATTGTCTATCTTATTTACATTTTTATACGGTATTGATACAAGGCAAAAAAAAAATACTAATATTTGACTGTCATTAGTTACTCAGCTGCATTAAAGGATTGTTTAGTTTCATCAGTAAAACAGTATAAATGATGTCATATAATTAGTAATTATAAAAAGCTGTTAAATAATCTCAAAACATATAATTATACACCCAATATTATGTTATACAAAGACGTTTCATGTATCAATAATAAAATATACAATTAACAATATTAAAGTTATTTTAAAATTAAAATTAACAAAAAAAAAATTTAATTATTAAACTATAATTGACCATTAAGAATTTATGTGTAGTGATTTCACAAGTGGCACAGTCAGGAATAAGCATTTTTAAGTTGAAATCAAATTACCATACCAAAAGTATACATTTTCTGTTAATTAATTAGTTCTATTGAAATTTTCAGATTTTTTTTTTAAATTGCATGCATTGTTCAATATTTAAATTTTAAAAAAAATCAATATCAAATTTATTGATAATACTTTATATAGTTTAAAAATCCATTATTCCATATTTGTATTTGAATTAAAAAATAAAAATTATATTATTATAATTTTATAATTTGGACTTAATTCAATTAGTTACACCAATTAAGAAAGGTCACAACCCAAAAGAATTGCAAATTTTGATTATGTAAATAATTGTTCAGAAAATCTAAATTATAAAATACCAGTAACTATTTTTGTAAAATTGTAAATACATTGCGGCATCTATAGAACGCTAAATGACAAAGGTTTTGTTGTATTTGTTACTGTAACCACGCGCCCCAATAACGCTTGGACGAAACGCGAAACCAGTGAAAATTTAGATAAAATTTTGTGGTAATTTTAATTTTTTATTTTCTGGAGGAATAAAAATAATTATGAAAAAATAATAGTGAGAGTTGGTGGCGGAGGGTTGGTGAGGGATTGGTGATGAGGGCCACTACTTTGCACTACGTAAGGATTTAGAAAACAATTAGTATTTTATATATTTAATTAATAACGTATATTCTGAAAATTACCTAAAATATCCCTTAGTTTAGTACAAAAATGACCAGAACTTAATCATGGGTTTGTTGGGAGAGTAGGTAAGGCGGGTCCATATTTGTATTTTTAGAGGATGCATAATAATATTTTTATTTTAAATACCAAGTCTTTGAGCATCTTGTTATTAAAATTAGTTTTAAAAAATAAATTAGGTGATGTAGACAACTAGCAGACATAATCTTAAAAAAAAAAAAAAAAAAAAATCAATTTTTTTAGGGTAATAAATTTATGAATAATAATTGTTATGCCTATTTATTACCCTAAAAAAAATCTTTTTAGGGTAATAAATAGGCATAAAAATTATTATTCATAAATTTATTGTTGGATTTAGTAAATTTAATCAAATAAAAATAATAACACCCTATAAAGAAATAATTCAGTAAACCGGATCTACATGAAAATATTCCCACACTAAATAGTCTCATGTCTCATGTTAAAATGCAACCTTCAATATTTTTTAATATAATAAAAAAATAAACAATTATTTTTAATGATTATTTTTTTTTTTGGGAAATAATTAATTTTTTTTTTTTTTTGGGATAATTATAACTTGATTTATGTAGTCTTCTTAAATACGAAAAAAAAAAAAAGGGTCAAATATATTAGTCATGAAGCTAGTAAAGTTCAAGTGACGATGCAAAAAAATAAATAAAATAAAATAAAATAATTATAATTTGATTTTCATTCTCAAAGGGGTTGGTAAACCTTATATGGACTATGATTCATATGTTATATATAGTTACGGGTCTAACTTTTAGTTTTTTTCTTTATTAAAAAATTGTGTATTACAATAATATTATTAAAATTTATCATAACTAACATATTAATTTATACTATTTTAAAATTAATATTTTTAGTTGATGAAACTTATTTACGATTTAACACTTTGATTTATATATATATATATATATAATTACAAAAACTTCACTACAATTTACTTTTTAACTTTTTAGATTATATAGCACTACAATTTTTTATATTATATTGTAAAATATAACTAACAACGAATAAGTTTTAATTTAATAATATTGAAATTATTTTAAAAAAGTGAAATTACATATTAAAATTTCAATTGAAATATTATTAATTAAAAATATAAATATAATGAAATATTTTTCTCTCTTAAAATTTTGTAATTTTCATTAAAATTTATTTAAAGATTGAAAATATTAATTATAATAAATTTTAAGAATATTTATAATATTTTACCTATTTAAAAAAAATTGGGGTAGGTAGGTTTTTGTGGACTATGGTATTTTACATCGATGTCTGGTGGCTCGAAAATAGACGTTCTCACGCAGGAGAGATTAATAAAAAAAACACTGAATAACCAAAAAAATAACGGAAATACCCTTGGCAGGGAGTATATAATTATAATACATGTAGATTCTGATTTTGTTTTGAAGCAAATCATTGTAATGCACAAGTTGGGAGTTGGGAGTTGGGACCTCTGTGCTTTGAAGTTTGAGCCAATTTTATTCCCTGCAACAAAATTTTTGTCCTGTGGGAGGATAGCCTAGACGAGGTGAGTATTGCATTTTATCTTTATTTATATATATATATATATATTTTTTGTTACAGAAATTGACACCGGATTAGAGTAAGACTGCAGCTAATAATTTGAGAAAACAATAAAAATGATTTGAACACACAGATTTTACGTGAAAAAACTCCCAAACAAATTAGGGTAAAAACCACGGATAAGAATAGAACAATTTCACTATGAGAAAAATAATAGGAGTTACAACAACACAACCTCTCTCTATTTTATAAGGAGAAAACAAATAAATCTCTCTTTTAAAATATGAGAAACACACTTAAATATTTTTATTTCTCAAACTCTCTATTTTCTCTATCAAATTGGGATGATTTTAAGCTTGAAACTCTAGCATTTATATAGGCAAATAACCAACAACTCCAACCAAAATTTTCTTAATTTTAGTCACCCACCTTACCTAATTTTGACAAATTAATGATGAGTAGTTAAGCTAACTTTGACAAACTCCCACTTGAAGATTTGATTGAGGATCAATCAATTTTTACACCATTCTTTCTACCTTGTCATCCCTATTGCTTATGTCTCTATCAAGCCACTAGAGGATCGACAGCAAACAAACTTATTAGTATTGACCGTTTTTGTCATAAAATCTGCTAGGTTGTCTTTGGTATGAACTTTCTGCATATCCACGGTTCCTTTTTCCACTTTCTCACGAACGAAGTGGTACTGAACTCGAATGTGTTTCGTCTTTGAATGAAAAGCTAGATGTCTTGCCAGATGCAAGACACTCTGACTGTCACAAAGCAGAGAAATCTTTTTCTGTTTGTGCCCTAGTTCTTCTATTATCATTTTCAACCATACCGCTTCTTTATTAGCTTGTGTAGCTGCTACATATTCTGTTTTTGTTGTTGACGTAGCCACAACTGACTGCAGTTTTGAAACCCAGCTTACAACTCTGCTAGCAAGAATAAACACATAACCTGTGGTGGATTTGCTTTTGTCCAAATCACCTGCATAATCAGAGTCAACATATCATCTGACAGTAAAGTCTGATCCTCCATAACATAATGCAACATCTTCGGTCCCCTTAATATATCTGAGGACCCTTTTCACTGCATTCCAATGCTCTTTACTAGGATTTGCCATGTACCGACTAACCACTCTCATTGCATGTGCAATGTCTGATCTTGTACAAATCATAGCAACATTAAACTTCCCATTGCTGATGCATACGGTACTCGAGACATCTCTATCCTCTCTGCTTCACTGCTAAGACTCATACTGGAGGATAATTTGAAATTAACAGGAAGTGAGGTAGAAATTGGCTTACAATCTTGCATATTGAAGCGTCGCAATATCTTCCTCAAATAATTCTTTTGACAAAGCCAAATCTTCCTATTATTTCTGTCTCTATGAATTTGCATCCCTAGAATGTTGTTTGCTGGTCTTAAGTCCTTCATTTCAAATTCCCTAGCCAACTATGCCTTTAGTTCTTCAATACGATCTTTGTTAGGGTCTACTACCAACATATCGTCTACATACAACAGCAAAATGATGAAATCATTTCCACCAAACCTCTTGACATATGCACAAAGGTCTGCATTAAGTCTATTATATCTAAGGCTCATGATGAAGGAATCAAATCTCTTGTACCAACACCTTTGCACCTGTTTGAGACCGTACAGAGATTTGTTCAACCTGCAAACTAAGTTCTCTTTTCCATATACTTCAAATCCATCTGGTTGGAGCATATAAATTTCTTCTTCAAGATCTCCATAAAGAAAAGCAGTTTTCACATCTAACTGCTTAAAATGTAGGTCAAATGTAGCACATATTGTTAGGACTACTCTGACTGTTGTAAGTCGAACCACCGGAGAAAATATCTCATTGAAGTTAATGTCTTCTTTCTGACCATATCCTTTTACCACCAGTCTAGCACGATACCGTTCTACTTGATCATCGCTGTTACGCTTGATCTTATACATCCATTTATTTCCAATAGGCTTTCTTCCATGTGTTAACGACACAAATTCTCAAGTTTTATTTTTATGAAGAGATTTCATTTCTTCTTGCATTGCTGCCATCCATTAAGATGCATCTGAACTGTTCATTGCTTCTTGAAGAGTTGATGGCTCTCCTTCCTCCGTTAGAAAACAGTATGCAACATTACTCTCCATAACATACTCCTAGTGCCAATCTGGTCGTTTTCTCAAACAATTTGACCGTGAAATTTCTGGCTCTTCGGGTACAACTGGTTCCTATTGTTCATGCTCCGGTGCTGCTTCAGAAGAATCTTTTTGTTCAGACTTTTTTTCCACCTGTATAGTTTCTGACTTTTCTTTCATAGTGCTATCATCATCTTTTTCTTTTTGTAGTTTATATTTTGTGAAGATAACATCCCTGCTGATAATGACCTTGCGGGCAGTGAGATCCCACAGGCGATACCCCTTTACTCTGTCAGCATACCCCAAAAACAAGCGTTTCCTGAATTTTGAATTCAGTTTTATAGTTTATTGGGCATTATACATCACATACATTGGACTTCCAAATATATGGAGGTTTGAGTAATCCATTACTAATGATACTTGCATAAACCTAAGAGTTGGTAAAATGTATAGGACACTCGTCGGCCACTACAATAGGAAGAGCGCTTAAGCTTATTAGGATGAGGAATAGTTTAAAATCCCTCTCTATTCTTTTGTTCCTTTCCTTAACG
>CATKHJ011075063.1:0-19359 GCA_949750685.1 Vernicia montana
TATATATATATATATATATATATATATATATATATATATATATATATATATATATATATATACACACACACTTAATTTTTATTATTGGACTAATAGTACAGTAATCAAGTTTTTATTTTATACTCCCTCCATTTTTTTTTATTTATCGTTTTTTATTGTTTCACAAAAATTAAGAAATAATTAATGGATAATATTTATTCATACGTTAAGTTCTAAAAATAAGATGACTAAATTACCCTTATTGATTATATATAGAGTAATGAATAATATGTGCATTAATTATAGAGTAGATGATAATGATAGAATTGGAAAAAAAAAATTTATTGGTTTTTTAAAGTAATAAATATTTTAGAAAAAAAATTATTTTAAAAAATGTCAGATAAAAAAGAATGGAGGGAGTAACATATAAAATAAAAAATTTAAACTTTGATAAATTCATGTTTTTAAAAATTTTGGTTGTAAAAAAAAATTACTATTTTACTATTCACCAAAATTTTGATTTTACACATATTCTTGAAATAGATTACACCAAAAAATTCTTTATATTTTTATTTTCCTTGCAGTATATATTTTTTCTCAAAATATGATATTGTTTCGGACAACAGTTCCACTTCAGTCCCAATAAAATTTCTCTACCTAAAAAAAAGAACTAGAAGCTCTAATACCACTTGTTGAAAAATTTTATGGGATATTTTATACGCATAGCGGAAGCAGAAATTAATAAATAACCAACAACAAAAACAATAAGAATTTTACGTAGTTCGATTTATCAATAAACTTACATACACGATTTACAAATGATAATTTACTATAACTTTTATAACAAAACTCTCTCAGTTTTGTTGTGATTTTTTTATGTGTCTCAATGAATAAAAAAAGGAGGGAGCCTTTATATAACCTCCCAACCAAACTCTTTTGTCAAAATTGTAGGCACTGATCAGTGCATACATATTTGACACTTCTACTCTCCTTTTTTTTTTTTCCATTTTTTTAAAAAAATATTTTTGTTATTATTAGACTGTGAGCCTTCCATGTTGGAGGGATCTACATCTACCTAGCATTTAGCTTAATTAGACAGGTAAAATGGAATCACATTAAATGGTGATAAAAATATTTGGCAAAAAAAAAAAAAATGGTGATAAAAATGCTTTCCCAGTCATGGCTTTAATTCTTGGCAAAAAAAAAAAAAAAAAAAAAAGTCATGGCTTTAATTAATATGATTTTATTAATTAAGCTATTTTTTTTTTTTTTTACATTAGTTAAGATGATAAGGACCATGGAGATTTAACTTACCATATAGGAAAGACAAAAATATACTCTAATGGTAATATATTAATAAGGTGGTATAATTTTTTTTGTATATTATACTAAATTAATTTTTTTATTTAGTTAAAAATAATGTTAAACATATAAAAGTGTGTGGAATAAATCTCATATTAATTAATTATAAGAATTTTAAATGGCTTATAATAAGAATGATAATCCAATTTAAATGATTTAAATTATTTTGTATTATAAACCTAACTTATTATAATTAATTTTAATACTTATATTTAAATTTAATTTGGCTCCTAGATCCCAAATAATTTGAAAAATAAACAATTCATACTTAAATTAGTGGATTTGTAAATAAAAAAAAAAATTAAATATGATTAACCATAAAATTGATAAATTATTAGTTGAAGTCGGTTATATAAGCTATCAATCATTCAAAAATATATATACATATAATTAAATATAAGCTATCAATCATTCTATAGCCCATAACCATTAAAACGAATGAGTTCCAATAGAAAATAAAATTAATGGGTTTACTTGTTACATGAAAAACCATACATATGCAATTCCGAAGAGAAAGAAATTTATAAGAAAAAAAAAAAAACTATTCTTATTTTATAATTTATATAAATTTTGATGTAAAAAAACTAAAATTACAATTTTAATTATACTATAGTTTCATAGTTTGCAAGTGTTTTTTTTTTTTTTCCCTCCCAACTTAAATTATATATATATATTAACCAAAATTCAAATCTTGACTAAATAGAAAGAGATACTTTAATTTTTTTTTTTTTATTCATGAGAAGTCATATGGATCGAAATAATATTTTGTGAGTTACACAATTAAAGTAACTTTCTCATTTAATAATTTTCATCAATTTAATGAAAATTTTCAATATAATGATGAATAAAAATTTTAAAATAAACCAATTAAACTACACCTAATTGATAAAGACTTTTATTTTTTTAATAAACTGAAATATTTAATTTCAACATGAATGGTAGGATGAAATTAAATTAATATTTAAGAAGTGAAAATTGAATTGTGATATGGTATCACCTAAATATAATAAAAGGAAATCTCCTTTGCTTCACTTATATATATATATATATATATATATATATATATACTTGGTTTCTGCAATTGAAAGCACTCACCAATATATAGAGAATTAGAAAGAAAGAAAGAAAAAAAAAAAATCTAAAAACTTTGGATTGTGTTTATGTTATGCATTTATTATCTTACTCGTTGTATTGTGTTTCTGTTATGCATTTATTCTAAAATTTTATTAGACCTTCTAGTTAATCCGCATTTGCATACTATGTTAATGAATTTTCTTTAAAAGTCAACTAATTTTAATCTAGTAATCTAGTTAAAATCAAGTCAAATCAACTTCCATTTATATTAAATATTAATATATGGATTTGTAAATAAATTTTATAAAATTTTATGGAATTCATTAATATTAAACAAACTCTTAATCTAGTAAAATAAGAAAATACTTAACTATATTGAGATTACACATTCAGTCAATGTGATAATTAATAATATATATAAAAAAGATGATAATATTTTTTTAATTTACTGGAAAAAAAATAATAATCATAACAATTCTAAAAATTTCAATCTAAGATTGGTTGAATCTATATATAAACATATGATATAGTTCAAATAATTAGGGTTTAATGGTCACGTATCAGTTGTACAAAAGATCGAAACTCTAACTCCTGTTATTAATGCACTTCATTAAAATTTTTTTTATACAAGTAAAAAAAAAATCTAAAAACTTTGGATTATCATATCACATAAACCAATATTGTAAAAAAAAAAAAAAAATCACATTAAAAATAGCAAGAAAGAGAATAAACAAGCGAATGGATCGAATAATTAAAATAAATTATTCAATACACGTGTATAATTTATTTATTCATTTTTCATAACTTCAAATAATTACTCTCACGTAAATGTGAGTATATAATTCATTATTTTCATATATACCGAATAAGTATTTTCTATGATTATTTTATTTTTAATAAAATAAGCTTCCTTTATTTTACTTTACGAAAAAAATGATTTTTTTACAAAAAATAAAAATTTTCTTATATTTTTCATAAATTAATTTTTTTTTTGTAATTCTTTTTAGTTGCGAAAATTTTTTAAATTTTATGAAAATATAACTTATTTTGTACAAAATAATAACTTTACGAAAAAAAATTTAAATTAATAAAAAAAATAATTTTATTAATTAACTTTATAAAATTAACGAAATGAAATAGAAAAATAATTTTGATAATTAATTTTACGAAATTAACGAAATAATTTCATTAATTAACTTTATGAAATTAACATAATAATTTCATTAATTAACTTTACGAAATGAACGAAATGAACGAAATGAAATAAAATTAATAAAATTATTTTTTTTCCGTTAATTTAAGAATTTATTTTAAAGTTATTGTTTTGTACAAAACAAGTCATATTTTCATAAAATTATTTTTTTTGCAATTAAGAAGAATTACGAAAAATTAGTTGTACTTACGAAAAAATATAAGAGAATTGTAATTTTTCGTAAGAGAACTATTTTTTTCGTAATTACGAAATTATTATTATTATTATTATTTGTTAATTTATGAACTTTTTCGTAAAGTTATTGTTTTACATAAAATAAATTATATTTTCATAAAATTAAAATTTTTTTCGCAAAGAAGAAGTAGAATTACGAAAAAAATATAAGAAAATTGTGATTTTTCATAAAAGAGCTATTTTTTTTTTTTGTAATGGTTAATAAAACAAAGTAAATTTACTTTATTAAAAATAAAGTAATCATAGAAAATACTATACCAAATATACTTAATAATTTCGGAAAAGTTGGAGACTGTTATAGACCTAACAAGAGTTGCTCCTCCCCTTCTCTAATCTCTATTTGAGAATAAAGAAAATCAAATAGAAGTTAGTTAGGTACTGTTCTTCTACAGCGGGGACGGAGGGACGTTTATTAGGATCCCAACTTTTTTTACAACAGTTCATGTATATGGACCCCAAAATTATTGTAAAAATAATATTTAGACAAAGT
This sequence comes from Vernicia montana, assembly GCA_949750685.1. Classification (NCBI taxonomy): domain Eukaryota; kingdom Viridiplantae; phylum Streptophyta; class Magnoliopsida; order Malpighiales; family Euphorbiaceae; genus Vernicia; species Vernicia montana. The sequence continues at coordinate 4,353 of CATKHJ011075063.1, forward strand.
TTCCTCTAAATTTAGTTTCAATTACTCTAAATAAAACCTAGAGAGAACTATTATTCACGGGATTACTCAATAAAAATCTAAACTACTATCAATCATTATTCTATTTCTCTTTAAAATTCTTCCCTTTTCTATGTGTGTATTGTGTGGGTAAAATATTATGGAATTAAGACTGGATTAGAATAAAAATGCAGCTAATAATTTGAGAATAATAATAAAAATACCAGATTTTATATGAAAAACTCCTAAATAAATTAGGATAAAAAATACGGGAAGAGATAAAAGAATTTCACTATGAAAAATAATAGGAATTACAACCTCTCTCTATACCATAAGAAGAGAACAATAACACTCTCTCTTAAAATAAAAAAAAATACTCTTTATATTTTTCTCTCACTAAAAACTCTCTCTACGACTTAAAGATTTGAAATGCATTTTACATTAGATGATACTGCAACAAATACGTCGTGCAGAGACAAAGCAAAGTGCCAGCTTCTTTTAGCAGATTTTGTTGACACAAGAGACTTACTTTTTCATTTGGCAAAAAAAATAAAGAGACTTACTTTTTCGGTTTTTTTTTTGTTCAAGCCTTTAAGAATTATTTTTATTTCCAGTTTTTCTTTAAATCTTGGTGGAAAAAAAGTGAAAAAAGAAAATAGCAGTAAGTTTTCTCTTTCTTTTAAGTTTGTCTTTTTTCCCTTTTTCTTTATGAATTGTTATTGTTAGGTTTTATATTTCTTTGATTTGAATTACTTTTTTATTTCAAGGATTGTGTTTGATTTCAAGGATTATTAATTTATTATTGTAGAAAAAAAAAATGTTTATATTTTTATGGTTTTTTTTTTTTATTTCAAGAATTGTGTTTGATTTCAAGGATTATTAATTTATTATTGTAGAAAAAATAAATGTTTATATTTTCATGGCTTGAATTCCTCATTGATTGTTTGCTAGTATATATATTGAAAAGAAAATCTCAAAAAAATTTAGTATATATTCTTATAAATGGTTTTCGTGATTTACAATAAAGAAGTTTTGTACTTTAATAGATTATGAATGGACTGATATATTTTGAGATTTTCATATTTAGTTTTAAATATTAATGTGTTATATGATGCAATTATAACATATTTAAATTTTATTATTACATATGGTACATATTTAAACACTTAACTTTAATAGTTGGCCTTCCATAATCTAATCCTAGCGCCGTCCCTTTGTTCTACAGCTAGTTAAAGTAGCCCTCCCCCATCTCTGTTTAAAAGCAAGATACATGAAACCAAATTCTGTTTAAAAGACATTGAATTAGAGATAATAAAGCTGTACTGCTACTGCCATTTTGATTCTTGAAAAAGTTCATTGAAATATCAAGAACATAGACCAACATTTTCTTGTCTCGACTTTACAACAGCGTAGAATCTGCCTATAAATATGACTTTAACATGTTCTAAAGGTTATCAGTGCTAAAGCAACATCAATACACAAAAATGAATCTCTCTCCCTACCACTACTGCTACACTTTTGTTCTCTTGATTCTTGAGAGTTTCTTGAAAGGCATCCATCTTTGTTCTGCAGATCCTACTGATGGATTCAATGAGGTGTCATTCAACTTTGACATACATAAACCATATGACAAACCCTTAACCGAGCGTTACAGTTTCAAAATGGAATTCATCGTTTTTGGGTTTATGAAAATGATCAACCCTTCAAGCAAGGCAGCCCTACCAGACCTCGCACCGAAATTCGCATCGAGGTCTCTCTCTCTCTTATTAAGATCATCTCGGCTAGAGTGTTCATAAACCGCACATCCCGTCCAATTCAAACCAACTCGCATCAATCCGTAATTTGATAAGTATTTTAGATTGAGTCGGTTTGTATTTTTTTAAAACAGCACTTTGTGAATTGAGTTAAATTTTTTATTTTTAATTCGCAAACCGACCCATAACCTACACAATCCAATATATATATATATATATATATATATATATATATATATATATATATATATATATAGTAAGTTGAATTTTATTTAATAATTAATATTTGTATTAAAATAAAAAGATACTGTAGATCACTTATTTTTTGTTTTTTATTATGCAGTGTTTTTTTAATAGTTTTATAGTTTTTTTTTTTTTTTGGGTATTATTAGGACTTGTAACGTGATTTCTATATTGATTTCTTTATTTAATCTGTTTGTTATATAAATTACTTTACTAAAATTTAAAAGTAAATTATTTAATTTATTACTATGTTTTTATTTTTTTTAATATTGATTGAAGTATTTATTAATTAAAAAGTGAATAGTGTATAAAATAAATTTGCACAATTTGATCCGCATTTATGGATTGGATTGGATTGGTTTTTTTTTTTTTTTTTTTTTCGTGGGTTAGGTTGAATTGATAAATTTTCAATCCACAATCTATGAATTGGGTTGAATATCTTATTAAAACTACATCAAACTCATCCGCAAACAACCCTACTCTCGGGTTCATTCAAACATGATCGTATTGATGTAATTCTGATACTAGATTAATATTCTTGAAATAACAGGAAAAATTGTCATTTATAATTACTTCTATTAAATTAAATTTTAATTGTGTATTTTTTATGGGCGGACACAGTAAAGGACCAGTGGGGGCTCTGAAATTTTAAATTATATATAATTTTAAATTTTAAATTATTTATCGTTTTAAGAGTTTAATGCAGCATTTATTAACTTTTTTTCAACTTTACCCTCATCACAATTCCAATATTTCATATATTTTTTCTTATTTTGTGAGATAAAATAAGGGTATATTTGTCCATATTAATTAAAATTGAAACTATTTAATAGCTTTTTTAATATGTGTACATCCTCCTAAAACGACAATTATTATAAAATGGAGGGAGTAAGATGTATACAGTGAATAGTATATTTTAGTATTTATGTATAAATTGACATAAAAACTCCCACTGAGATAAGTTGTCACATGACATAAAATCCCCTACTTTCTATATATTTTTTTGAAAGAAAAAAAGAAAAAGGCATTTTAACTTTTTTCAATCCTCATTTACCCTCTCTTTCTCGTAAAGTCATTTGTTCCAATTTCAAAATCTAAATCTCTACACAAGCAAATTTTTCTTCCATATCATATTTATACGTTGGTATATTTGCTAGTGAGATTAGTTTTGATATTACCTGTCGCAACAACAACCATTGAAAGAGTTTTTTCCATTATGCAACCGATTTGGAGATGAGATGATAAATAACTGTTTGGTCACATATATTGAGAAATACATTTTATCTTCCATTGATAATGAAGATATCATTAAAAGTTTCAAAATATGACATCCCAAAAATGACTATTGTAATTCCATGAAAAAAAAAAATGACTATTGTAATAAATTTTTTTAATCTAACTTATTTTATATATATATATATATATATATATATATATATATATATATATATATATATATATATATATATGTTATATTTTAAATAAATACCATTAGTTTTATTTCAGCTCTCACTTATTTCAAATCCTGCGTCCACCCCTAGTATTTTTAAGGATCACTCCAACATTATTAGTCATATTCGAGTGAAGGAGCATGTAAGATGGAGTCATTAGCTTATTACATTATTGATATTTTATTTTCTTAAATTTAGTTTACATATAAACTTACTTTGAATTTTATTAATTCCATTTATCTTTAGATGATGAACTTTAAATGAATTTTTGTGAGTTGAAATACTTTTTATATACTTTATTATGATATTAGTTTACAGTAACTAATCATAGATTCCTTGATCTTGCCCTAGGGACATGACTACTCATCTGAAGTTTGGCAATTCGAAGGCCAGGTATACGTTCCAGCAGGAACCACTGGCGTTACAGTAATGCAGGTATTTGGGGCAGTGAACAAAGCTACAGCTCTGCAACTAAGGGTTTACAATGGAGAGTTGAGGTCCTACAGATCAAACGCAGTGGCTACTGATATCTACAATAAGTGGCTCAGAGTTAATGTGATACACAACGTAGGAAATGGGCAAATTACAGTTTTCATCAACGGTCAACAGAAACTGATCGTCAACGATGACGGCCCTGCAGAGCATTATTTCAAGTGCGGTGTATATGCAGCACCAGATAGCTCAAGCAACTACATGGAATCGTGGTGGAGAAACATTAAAGTTTACAGAAAGTGACAAGGAATTTGAAGTCTTCATGTCTAGATCTTTTCACTATGTTTATGATATGCTACCAGTCAAAAATAAATAAATAAATAAATAAAACAAGCAAACGAGTGATGAAAAGCAAATGATCAAGTATTGGACAACCCACTAACTGATTTGACAAAAACCAGCTTAATTTATTGACATTCAATTTGTGAGATGAGAAGAAGCCTAATATTTGTTACACAAGCAAGAAGGAAAATCTACCCTAATGTCATATGTGAATTTCACCTATAACTCAACACCACACAGTAAATCCATGAATGGAATGAATGAATCATTAAATCAAAATGACAAAATTAACCTGTGATATAAAAATGAAATGAAAATGAAAAAACATAGCTATACAATAATAAAAGATATAGCAAAGAAGCCTACACACCACCACAAGGAAGGCAGCACAATTTCTGAACTTGAATAAAGAGCGATTGCAGAGGATGTGGATGTTCGTCTTCGTCCGAGGATGCAGTTGGTAAAGGTAGCTCAGGAGGTAAATGCCTGTGAAATGCATCAACTGCAGCTGCAACACCATCTTCATTTTCTATCAACTTTGCTAATTCCATAGCTCGAGATTTCACCTGGGGAAAGTTGAAAATAGCATTAGTGACTGACAGATGGCTTGTCATAAAATTGAGGCAAGGAAGAGTGAAGGAACAGTACTGATGAGAAAATCAAATAAGGATAATTATACATTCAATTGCAATGATTAAGGCCACTAAAACTAAAGCACTCATATTGGGCAACTTCTGTATAACATTTTTCTGTTCTTTAAAATATGAAATTGTAGTGCATCTTCAAAACATGTTGGGACTGTTTTTTCAACAAAGTTAGGACATGCCACCAGTTTCACTCACATGACATAAAAAAAAGCTATTGTTGGAGTTTTTAGCTAGTTCCCAAGTAAAAAATAAAAATAAAAATAAAAGAAGGTAGTTTCCAAAAGCATACTTTCAACACCAAACTATTCAAAAGCTTTACTTCTGTTATCTTTTTTGGAAAAGTACTTCCTCAAGTCTATAAGAATACCGGCAAACAGATCCTGGACATCTCTTTTTTCAGTTCGTGTTTTTATTTTTCTTTTCTAGTTCATGTTTTTAAAACCAACAAAGCACAAACTGTCTAACAAATGCTGTCATTCAAACTCCTACCAAATATGGCATCATAATTGCCATTGTATATCTATGTTTAATACCACATAAGAATGAGGACAAAGTCTATATTTCTTTGAAATAAGGGTATCAGAAAGAAGATATGCATCATGCAAGCAGTATCATGTTTTTGCTGCATAATTGATCAAGTCTCCGATATACCAAAGACGAATAGAATAAACAATTTTGAGATCTCATATACACATCAAAATTACCTCTGGCTGAAGCATGAACATTATTGCATTTGAAAGGTTCTCAACACTGAGTTGAGCTATCGGTATTGGTGCAGGTCCTAGCCCTTGTTTATGTACTTTATCACCCCAGAAAAACTGATCTCCAAAGAATGGCACTATGGTTGTTGGGCACTGTAATTAACAAGTTGGTTAATAGACTATTTGTCACTGGGCACTGTAATTAATAATTTTGTTAACAGACAAGATCAACAACTTAAAACAATTGCTTCCAGAAAATATATTAAATTATATAGTTTTAAATAGGTTACTTAATATATCCCTTAATGCCATTCCCAATTACATGATGCCTTATGGCTTATTCACAGGGTAATCTTTCAAAATGCTAAAGTACATTTCTTTTTCCTGGACAAGCAAAGAGAAAAGAATTTTATTGAAGGACACCAAAGAGATGTGAACCCATATAAGTATACGTATATATAGTAGGGAAATGACTGAAAAAGGGGAAAAAAAAAGATTAAAAATTGCATTAAACATTTGGATATATTTAAATTATTTAGTCTAACATGCAGTCATAAGCATTACAATGAAAGCTAATTAAAAAGAGTATTACCCCAGCTTTTAGACCAGTAGCTGTGGTTCCAGCACCACCATGATGAACCTGCATAGTTGTTGTAACAATGATCAACCAGAGAGTCCAGTGGGGAACAAAGTTATTTTAATTGCAACAAAATGTATGACTAGTTATCCTCAATTTAAAAGTATAAACAACTCACCACAGCAGCGCATTGAGGAAACAACCAATCATGGGGGCAATCCTCCAAAAGAAAGACATTATCAGGAACTTCCGTAACTGCAAAACACAAAACAATAAGAAGAGAAACAATGAATGTATCTTTATTCAGCACGGACTCAACAAACGCCATCTGTTTCAATTTAAAGAATACAAGTCATATAGCAGATAGAGTATTCAGAATTACAATGCTAGGTAACCAAATAATCTCAATATGATAGGAATTCTAGAATCTTTTGCCAAACAAGTTGCAAGAGCACATTACTGTTAGCAACCATGTAAAATGCAGTGACATCAATCTTCAAACATCAATCATAGGAATCAAATTTAATAAATGGCTCATAGAAAAGAAACATTAGAACTCTTGGCACTATGAATACAACCTTTGAGAGTTGAGACCTTCAAGAACCCTACTGGACAACAATATTAATATAGACTAGATAGGAAAAATACTAAGCTAAATGCAAACTTTGAGGTTTGTCACTTTAATTTGCCTCTCCAATTCATCATTCATTGACTCATTAATATCTTTCCTGGAGGAGTCCTATCCTATAATAAAGTGAATCTTTTCTTTCTAAATGATATAGAATGAAAAATCATGTTTGAAGTTCGCTGTCTTGAATAAAATGGCTCTCATATTTGCTTGTGTGAAATGTCACAATTGCAGCAACCTTTTAGTCAAGTATACTGCTAAAAGAAATGCTGCTCATAAAATCAAGTAAGGTGAAAGGAATATGATAACTCCACCAGTAATTACAACATAGCAAGCCCTTAAGGATATGTTTATTTTCCCAAGTGATCACAATTTGTAAAACACTCGGAGGCCTAGAAAGAGCAATATGAAGATGGAAGGAATATACTTACGATTCCCTAGATCTCCCCAACCCCGGTCAATTATTCCTCTTTGTCCAGTATCTTTCAAAGCCTCCATTATCATGTCTGTAGTTTTCTTGGGATCTTCAAGAGGCTTAACAAATAACACACAACAGTTACAGCCTCTCCAAATAGTCATGAAGAAAAAGCAAACTTTTATCTGCCAAATATGTAAATCATAAAGTATAAAGTAGAGCTGACAAAAGGACTGATACACATGCGAAGTACTGAAGGGGATGGTGGGGAAGAAACCAATATGATGCAAACAACCAAGGACATATATTGTATCACTTAGTCCTTGATTGATGCAAACATACCACCAGTTTCAATAAAACCAAAGACTATTACAAGCACAAGTGGCTAGAAAGAATCACCGTGTACCAATTCCGCTATATAGTTAACTGGAATTTAGTCCATGCAAAGATAGGAAGATAAGTAACAAAGGCAACTTTTTTTAATACCTTTCTTCTTTTATGAAATAAAAGTGAGTAGAATTTTATTCGCTCAAACACATCAATTGAGAAGAAGAATTTTCCATGAACAAGGAATTTAGCCGAGCTACTAAGCACAACAAAAGAATTACCTGTTCATTCCTGAATCGCTTAAAACAGAGACAATATTGAATTTAACCCAGCCTATACAATATTGAATTTAGCCCAGCCTAATAGCATTCTTATAGTTAAACACTAGGTCAAAAGTCAATTTTGTGGTCCCATATACAATATTGCTTGTCCATAAATATGATAAATTGATTTTTTTTTTCTCATTTTAACTGAGAAACCATATAAATTAATTAGAACTAGTGAGGGGCCTCAAATATGCCAAACCCCTCCCTGCATGCCTTAATCCAAGAAATGCAATGGAGGCTCAGTCAATGCAACAGAAATTATGCATGCAAAAAGAAAAATACAAAACACTACAAGACTCTGGAGAAAATAGAAAATGACATATGGTTGAGGTACATCAGGTGAAATAAGAAACTAAAATAAAAAATAATACCATAAATGCAATAATTGCAATTGCTCTTGGAAAATCAACATACCATGCTTCCAAACCCAATATATATGGGTCTCGTTCCTTTCTTAATCCATTTATCAAATTCTTCTTTAGGCTCATACTTTGACCCAAGGTTTAGGAAACAATAACCAACAACATCAACTAAAGGACCCCAATCTGCAAATTAGTTTATGGAGTTAATTCTTCGATATAAAGCATAAATATTAGAATTTGGCGATTCTGAGTAAATATCACAATAACTGTAAGAAGCAAGAAGCTTGGTGCATCTAAAAGAAACAAAATAAAGCATAGTGCATCCATAAGAAACAAAAGGTCAGATTGCCCAAAAGAATAAAAAAGAGCAAGAGAGGATGAGAGTAATTAACAACACTGATCTGAAGTAAGCCAATGGCTAGATCTCTCTCCTCAAAGGGAACCCAATAATGATATAGCTGATTAAACTGTCTCCATACAGCTTTAAGACAAAAGTACTAAGTACAGAATAACAGTGATTTTGGACTGCTCTTAATCAGGCAACATAAAGTAGCCAAGTTGTTCAGCTACTGAAACATAGACCTGATCATGGGCCTAGGGACTAGGGACCCACCTGACCCAAACCACCAAGAAGTCTGGCTTGACTTGAGCAAGGGATTTTACCCACAATCTGTACCCAGACCTGACCAAATCTTGGTCAATTACTCTGGCTGGGCTTGGAATTTTTTTTTTTCAGGCCCAGCCTGCCCATCAACTAAAAGTACATATCTCAGATATTTATTTATATGCGCTGCCTTGGTCAAAATACTTGGCAAAAATTTTCAAGCCAGTCTCAGGCATAGATAATCAAATTTCAACACAAACCAAGCCCACCAAATGATAAGGTCAGCTAGATATCAAATGAGTTTAAAGAAGGAATAATCTTGAACTATTTTCATCACATACAAGTGGATTTTGAGCAGCTACTGAAACCATTTATCCTAGACAGATGCTATCCTTTTCACCTACAAAAGCTAGAAACTATTTCTACCTTAATCGTCACTGCTAAATATGTGTTACCGTCTAATAATTGCCTTTTTAACCATGATAACAGGTGCTACTTCTAGTATTAAAAGATAACATGAAATAAAAACATAAGAGCCCTTTCAAATAAAAGAAATCACTGCTGGTCTACTTTTAATATTGTCCAAAAGAAAGTTTTAGAACTTTCACTATTGACTTCAATTTTCTTTCAGAAATACATAAAACACAATTTTGATAAAAGTCATTTTCTACCTAGTGCCCCACCACTTGGACTTAGCTCAGGTAGTTGGAGAGACATGGGGGTTTGGGTAGAGATCCTAGTTGGTTGGTCTTGTGCTTGCCTCTCGTATCAGGGAAATAAAAATATATCCTAATGCCAAATAAGAATTTCTTATTAGGCACTGATTAAAGTTATAAGAAGAAAAAATAGCATAGAAATGCTTTCAGAGACTGAAAGATCACAGTTGTTTCAGCATTTAATGACTGAGATTGAGGTCGCTTGCATTGGTGTACAAGAAGACAATTAACAACTGTATAACTACATAACATACTTGAATGGAAGGAAACAACAAAATGATTGTGTAGCTATCATAACAGGAGAAACAAGGGACTAAACATCCTTACCATTTGGTTTTGGCACAAGATGGGGACTCCACAAATAACCTGTTGGCAAATGAGATAATGATCCATGGTACATACTGAAGTATGCAATTGGGGGAAGCTTCAACTTTCTTTTCCTGAAGTCATTTACATATCCTCTTATTCCCCACCATATAAGTAAATCCACAACTATGTATGAAAGCTGGATGCAGTAAGAACAGATGAAAAAGTTTGAGGTGAATCAGCCCAATGGTTCACTGGTATAAAAAGAAATTATAGAGAAGTTTGATATGCCAAATAAGAACATACCCAATAACCAGCACTTTGAGGTACACGTGCTAAAGGATGAGGAAATTCATATGTTGGCCTGCCTATTAAAGATGGAAGTAAGAAGGCATAATTCAAGTAAAAGTTGACAAGACTAACAAAATATGCATAATTGATCTCTGCTGTTATTTCATTTGCATGATGTCAAGTCTTAAAATATTTTCCCATTTCATTAGCAATAACAAAATATTAGCATTGATGCTTCTCAGCTTTAACATCACCACCCAAAAAAATAATAATTATAATTACAATAAAAAATAAAAAATAAAAAAAATTCTTGCATATAAACCTCAATTCCATTGATTTTCAGGTTGCTTTATCCAAGATCCATAATTCTCCTTGACTTGGAATACCACATGTTCAATAATGGAAAAACATATGACAAGCAAGGAAAACATGCATTAGAGTAACAGGCACAAAACTCAAGCAATCAAGCAGAAAATTCTTATAAGCTAGCAGAAACCATATGCAACATGCTTTGATAAAAATTTAAATGGCTCTCTTCTAATCCTTTTTTTTATCACTTTCAGAGCAAATAACAAAGGTTTTACTTAAAAATATCAGAAATTCAAACTAATGATTTATTTTTCAGATTCACATGCATGGTAATTTTTAATCAATACTCACGTCCAAGGCATTGTGAAGAAAATATGAATTGGTACACCAAGAGCTTCAGCAACATGCACATGTCCTGCAACAAAAACAGCAATTAGATTCTGATGCAAAGATGTTATAACAACAGAAAAATTTTATGTTCACATTCTCATGTATACCATCATCTATAAGTTCACCCAGAATTTTCTGTAATTACATAAAAATAATACTGAGAAGTGTCTATTTACCACAGACAACAAAATAATCTAACATCAGGAAGATTTTTTTTTCATTTCTTTTGCTTTCCTTAGCATTTTGTTCTCATTTTGGTCCATATTAATCATACATATTCCTCTCTTTCTCTCTCCCTCCCCTATATGCACTGGCCCATCAAACCACACAACCACAAAAACATAATTTCTAAAATATTATCACGTGGCTAAAACCATGCATATGGACACCTTAAGCAGACACAAAATTAGCATTGGAGCAACAAATGCTTCAAACTTGGCAAAATTCAAGGATCAATCTTCTTCATTTTTATAGCAAACAGTTTTACTTTTGGAACAGAAATTTGGTCCTAAACCAATGACTATAGTTTTCAAACCAAATAAATACTTCTAGACATGTTTGAAAGCACTAAAATCTTCATTCAAGTCCTGCCACTCTTCTAGGTAGGGAACTTTGAAATAAATCATATCATAAATCCGTGCTCCATAACCAAAATCAGGATTTAACATGACATAAATTAATGATATAATTTAAGCATATCAAAGTCTTGTAATAGTAGCAGTGTGATCTAATAACAGAGGATGATATAAGAAGGAAAATGAAGTGAACTACTTAATTCTACACTAGACCACCCAGAATCAATTTTCAAGATATACTAAACAATAACGGAACTTGTCCACAAGCTGAAGCAACAAAAACCAAGCTTTCTTTGTTGGGTTAAAAATAAAATGAAGCAGATATATTATCTTCGAAGAATATGGTGAGCATCTTCAGTTTTTATCAACTCACCATAAGCAGGCGGGTTGGCAATAATTGCCTGGGCTCTAAAAGGTGCACCGGTTTCTATATCTGGTTCTGTGCATGCTGGAAGAAGAGACTCGATAATGGCTTTCAGCTGCTTCCTTTGTATGCCTATTTCTCCTGGTGCAGATGGGATGAGACCTTTATTTCTGGCCATATCTAAAATTTAAAGTCACTTGCATTTAGTATCGAACACAAACAATTTTAAAAGAAAAGTTGGAAAGGAAAAAGAAGAAGAAGAAGAAAGAATTTTGATCACATATGACATCTTGGTATGTTAAAAACAGGCCAGGTATATGTGGGGAATGTGAGTTCCAATAGATGAGGTTTTATTTGTGGCTATGGGGAAAGCGATTAATGCTACAAAACATAATAACAAATTGAAACATACATGCTAACTATATTCTAATGAATTTCGCCATCAGTTCCTAAAAGCTACAGAGAACTAAAAACAAACAGAGTATGAAATGAAAAGTGAGGGTCCCCAAACAGGGTGGCCAGTCTACCAGAGAAATTGAATTGCAGTGGAACAAAATTGCAAAGGAAATTCAAAGATTAGGGACCTCTTACATCCTGCCAAAACCCGGGGATCACCACCCAAGGGATAAAAATCTACACCGGCTGACCTTACGAAACTTCTGAAGTTAGCATGAGTTGCCAACCTAACACGATGACCAAATTCCTGCAATGAAACATTCGATCATCAAACATACTTCAACCTAATAATTATCAAGGTTTAGTTAACCATATGATAAAAAAAATTATTTAGAATAATAAGGAGCTGGGCACAGGATATAGATATTTTGATTCCAATAATAATGTGATAACAGAGGAAAGATTATAAAAAATCCACATAAACAAGGAGGATAAAATTATAAAACAATATTTTACAACTAAATATTAGATAAGAGCAGATGGACTATCATGCTGGTGGCATAAGGACAGAAATGAGCAAAAACAGTGTATCAGAGTAATCAATAAATTATTATAAACATGCCTGAAGTCTTTTAGCCATAGCTAGAAATGGTTGCACGTCTCCTCTTGTTCCAACCACAAGAATGGCAATTTTTAACTTTGGAATTGATTTATTGAAAGATCCGGTAGTGCCATAGAAGGAAGCCCCTTCAACTGATTGAAGCTCTAACAATTCAGAAGCAACTGGTGCATTTTTGTCTATATCAACTTCCACTGTTCCATCATTTTGGATCTTGACTAGCTCAATGATTAGTTTGTGCTGAAGATCATTACAGAAATAAACATGATCAGTGGGAAGAAAACAATACCAGAACTGCAAAGACAGAAGATTTGGGCAAGTGAATAAAATAAAATTGTGTTTTAAGTTCCTCAACCAAGACCATAATAGATTGATTGGGTTCATCAAATTTCCACAACAACCTAGTACTAGATGCCAAAAAGGAGATAAATTTTCATAATCTAAGTTTGTTAAGAAAGAAAATCAGGTAGCCCAGGGGCATTACCTGTTTGTTTGTGAAGTATTGATATGAGAAAAAATTTATGATATCCCTACTTTTATTTCCATAATAGGCCTTAAAAGTGTATGGAATGCAATAATAATAGGAATATTTCATTCCATATAAAATAAATCATGACAGAGCATATGCCATGTCGAATGCAGCATGTAGAGGCAAAACTGTAATCATCTAGCTATGCAAATTTCCAATGCATAGAAACTAGAGAGCATCCCTACATACTTTGTAAACATCAAAAGGAAAATATATGATCAGGAACAGGGTAGGAAAATATTTTCAGATACTGCTAATTACCTTTTCACGCTCTGATAGTCTATCCAGTTTTAGCTCATGCCTTGGAGTCTTCTTCTCTGTCATGGATCTATAGAATGTAAAATTATCATCGCCATCAAGTAGAGGATGTCTGTGGGTGACAACAGGGGCAGTGATGCAGTGATCCAAGCCTTCAAGTTCAGATGCTTTGAAGTCAGAGAACAAATCAAATAAACTCTATACATGAAAGGTTAGATGTTTGTGACAGAATTTCAGCCCTCCAAGTATAAATTTGTTACTTATAAAGATGAATGCTAGAAAAACAGTCTGCATGATAAACTATTTTAAAAGAAAAATATGTGAATTAGGGACAAAGTTTCGTTAAACATAGAAAATAATGTAACATAGTCTCTAAAACCATTCTTAGTAAGTTTAGAATCATTTCAATTAGATAAGCTAGAAATACACTCACACTTATACATATACATGTAAATATATAAAGTATAGACTGCATTTCAACTATGAATAGCATCAATGGGGTTCCAATCCATGTATAATAGATGGCTCCTGTATAAAATAGATGGAAAAAAAAAAAAAACCCTAGAAGCATGGGTGATGGAGTGAGGAAAAATGTCATTTATCTGTAAGAATGGAGAGAGACAATTTTCCCCTCTGCACAATCCAAAAACTGCTGAGAGCAATGGTACATATTACTAAAAGTCATAAAATGTCAGAAAAAGGTGCACAAATGATGCTTAATTAAACGTTTTTCTTTATACTGCTCGAAGGATTTTTTTTCATAAAAAACACATGATAAAAAAAACGGCAGTTATTACAGCAGAGGAACAAAAAGAAAATGAACATATGAAATATCATGTACCACAATGAACTACCATGATTGCTTCGGAGTCATTTTTAAAGAAATAGATATGTAGTACTAACTTAAACATTATATTATCACTACACGCACATACACAAACATAGATACACAGAAAGACACACAGATAGAGATCATGTTCTCCATGAAGGAAAGAACAAAGAGTACACTTATAAGAAATAAGAAAAACACAAAATATGATGGATATGTAGGAAAACTGCTTTCATAGTTAGTCCATAATTTTCCTATTGTTCTTCGTAAATCTGAACAACCATTAATTTCATTGAAGTTAGATTTTCTTTGGATGAGATTGAAAAACTCCAAACTATCAGTTTGTAATGATTCTTATTATCCTTGTTTTTTTTTTTTTTATAACGTAACAGTCTATGTCCTTCACTTTCTCTTTCATAAAATAAAATTATATGGAGCATTCTATAAGACCAAAATTGGATGAAAAATCAATAAAATGAAAATTCCCAGAGATGAGGTTTTAGGCAGAAGTATCTTCCCTCCAACTCAACTCAGGGTGTAAGATTTGTATATGCAAGACGTGAGAAAAGGTGTTGCTACATTACCACCGTATAACTGAAACTAGGAAGTTTGAGAAATA
>CATKHJ011075441.1:0-15428 GCA_949750685.1 Vernicia montana
ACTAAATTAATTACTCACAATAAATCTAATTTCATATTTTATTTTACCAAATATTTTCTTCAATTAAAATATTAACTTGACAAGATAAATATAATTTATATTATCTCAAATATCAATATTCAATATAATCAAATATATATAAAAATTTCCAATTTTTCAATATTAAATAAAATTAAATCAATATCTTTTTAAATATCAATATATAACATATGAATAAATCAATATCATTTCAACTTTCAATATAAAAATATAATTAAATCAATAAATAATCTCAATTATTAATTTATAATAAATTTATCAATATCAATATATATTACAATAAAATTAATTAGCGTTAGTATTCGTGGATTTCTTGCCTTTGTTTCTCGCTCTCGTAGTCACTTGCGCTGCCATAGCCACAGCCTGAATAGTGCATTTATGTTAATTATTATTGGGCTGTGATGGGCTTACCTTGATTTGGAGACTAGATATTCGGGCTTTGATTTTGTACAATTTCAGCCCAAGAAGAACATTCAATAAATATCTTACATTTAATTTAATACATTGGGCCTCAACTTCAAAATGGGATTAAAATGCAAAATATCCTATAATGGTTTTTTTTGGGCCAAATACAGAAATTCCATTAAACAGATGCAGAAGCATAAGAGAGTAACAAATGTTTCAACCTTAGAGAATGAATTAAATTCCATACAAAGGAGAGAAAACTATTCAAAAGAGTTCTAGCTACCCAATCTACAGGCTTATTAGCCTTTCTCTTAATCCAACAAAAACAAGAACACTCAAATAATTCAGATAACTTCTTAGCTAGAAGAACAAGAGCTTGTATTTCCTAAGGACTTGTTTCCATAGGAACAACAAAGGCTAAACCAAAACCTTACAATCAGATTCCACAATTAACTTGGAATAACTTGATCTGCTGGCAATTTTGAGAGCTAGAACAAAGGCTTATGCTTCGACTGATAACAGAGATCTTGCAGCTTTTTTAATTGCAATGCCATCAATCATTCGACCCCTATCATCCCTGAATATCACAGCTAAACAAGCATCTACATTGGCTTTTAGAAAACCAACTGGAGGAGAAGACCAAGAGCTTGTTCCAGCAGTAATTGCATCAACATTAAATATCCTATAATGTTAAACTCAAACATTGACATGAAATAATTTGCTATTTCTTATATATATATATATATATATAAGCAAATAATTTGCCCCTATAATTATATGATTTTGTTTTTTGTTTTTTTTTCATGTATTATGTGTTAAGTTTTTAATATAGATTTAGAAGAATCAATCTTAAAAGCCAATTATTAAATCACTTAATATGTTTGTATTTAATCAATGTGAGATTTTTTCTCATATTATATTCTTAATAGTCTCTTCAAGTGGCAACTAGGCGAATATAATTTTTAATTAAGTCTAGTTGACATTTGTTAATTTATGATATGAATTAGGTTGATACAATTGAAAGCCTAACATTGTCGAAAAAATAAATTTGAAAGCCCATTACTAGGCGAATTGTCATAAAACAGGAGGTAGTGTAAGGATCGATTAAACTCTGATGTCATATTAATTTTTATTCAATTATATATTAATCACTTAATATGTTTATATTTAATTAATGTGAGATTTTTTCTTATATTATATTCTTAACATTATGGCCAGGAGCGGAACTATATATTGAGTTGGGGGCCATTGTCCCCCTTAAAAAAAATTGCTTATACTATATATACATGTTTTATGTATTAGCTTTCCTCAAAATAAGAAGTTGTTCCTTAATACTAAAAATAATGGGCATGCTTAAACATTTTCTTTAAGTGGATTTTATTTTTTCTTTTATTTGGTGGAAAGAGAAGTATATAAAACTAATGAGTATTTTTTATTTGTCTTTGATTTAATAATTGGCATTAACAATTTTGAATAGGTCATGCACTTATTCACTTCAATTTTTTGTCGGCCCTTCTGTTAAATTTTCTAATTTTGCCCTTGATTATGGCGGGACACTACTCTTTAAATGGAAGAAATTCTTAAGTGAATTTAATTTTGAATTGATAAATGAAAATTTATAACTACAATTTTACATTACATGAGATAAATTATTAGATTTTTAAACGTTTTAAATAAAAAAGCCATATATATATATATATATATTCAGAATATGTCTTTAATTAAGTAGATCTACTAATTAAGCTTCAATATGTAATGGATGTGTTGTAGATAGCTACAGTTGGTAGACCATAAAGAGTATATATGAACACAAGAATCAAAAGAATTGAAAAAGAAACATGGAGAGAAAACATTGTGCTTTATTGCCGTTGGCATAGCAAGCTATGAAAATTTAAAAATCATTACATAAAACTTTCTGATTTTTGAAACCTTTTTCCTTTTTTTGTCTACTAACAACAGTTTAGATATCAAGTTAAATTTTAGTGATTTTTGCTTCTCTACCTTAATTTTCTAGAACTTGAATTTGTAATATATCTTATTGTTTAGCTCATTCTTTCTTTCTTTCATTTTTTTTTTAAATTGTTCATTATCCCATGTATTCTAGTATAATTAAATTTGAAATTAATATAAAATTTGTTTACAACATTATATAATTATACCGAATTCCATAAAATTAAATCCATGATATTGAAATGAATATTTTTATTAATACAAAAATATGAAAACATTAAATTCTAAATAAATTTATAAATAATAAATTTTATTTATATCCAACTGGCGCGTCAAGCAATTTTAGTCATATTTCATCATGATAAAATCATTATCATTAACAAATAGGGAAGGATTTAGTTATACCTAATCATATTCAATGTGAAAATTACAAGCAAGTGTAAAAAAATATTAGTATCTTTACACCGAGTAAAATAATAGGATTTTTCTAATAAATATGTCTTGATGTGGTTTAAAATAGGTTAATTTTCAAAATTTGAGATAACTACTATTAGGATTATCCACAAACCACATGTTTAATTTAATTAGTTCACTATATATGATTGGACACCAATAATAGACCTTTTCTAATTTCTATTCAGCAAAGTTGTTAGAAATGGGAATTTTTATCTTGTCTAATAGTGTCAATTATTATCGTTAAGCAGTTAAAATAAATTAATGGAGATGCTAGCAATGCTTTTTTTAAACACTCTCTTTTTTATTGGTTCATTATATTTACTCATTTTAATAAAAATTTATTCTTTAAATAAAACTAAATATAATTCTATTTTATTTTTTATCTCTTCGTAATGATTAAAATATTAAAATCTAAATCATTCTCTCTCCTTTCTCATTTTATATCTCATTTTTTGTCTCATATATATTATGTTTTTTCCCTCTTCTTCTTCCTTCTTTATTTTTTTTCATTTTTTTTTTATTTTTTTCCAAGTGCTTGTAATTGAAGTTTTTATTTTTTTTTTCCTATAAAAAAACAACTAAGTTTATACCCACTATTTTTTTTAAAAATTTTATTTTTTTAATAAATAAAATAATTAAATATGAAAAAAATAATTAAATATTTATATCCACTATTTTCTCTACTTCTTCTTTATCCAGCTCTTTAATTTTAATTTTTTCCATTCAAAAAAATAGTAAACCGGTAAATCTGCATGAGAAGGTTTTCTTCTTATTGGCTAAAAATTAACTTTCAATTATCGACATAATTTAGTATTTGTTATAAATAAATTATTATACGTAGATATTACTTAAATATTTTTGAATATGTATTTTAGAAAGATTATAGTATATTATTATTTTAGTAATGTTGTATGCACTAAAGTCCTAACTATTTCTCTGTATAAAAAAAGTTAGTATTAATCTAATAATAAGAGTTTGAGCCCTTTTTCTCTCTCCATATTATCTCTCTATCTCTTTTCTTTTCTTTACTTTATACTTTATATTTATTTGTTATTATCTTTGATCTGTTGTGCTAATAAGCCGATTTACAACACGAATTTTCACTAATCATCATTTTTATTATCTCTTTTAAAACAAAAATTTCAAATTTGTGAGTAGCAAATATATATTGCTCATAAATCTATTATCAAATTAGAAAATACACACCTGATTAAGCCAACCAGTGCCTTTTTTTTTCTTTTTTCTATCAAGTTACTTGTCTACTTTTTTTTTAATAAATCAAACAAATTTTATTAATATTACTAAAAATAAAAGGAAAAGCGTTTTACTTTTCTTGGCATTGGCATTTAAAATGTCAACATTGGCATTTTAAAGTAAGTTAATTATCAGTGCAAAAAAAAAAAAGTTAGTTGAGTATTTTTTGAATTAATTGAGAGACTGATCATAATATAAGATGAAAAAAATAAAAACTTTAATTATCAGCACTTGGAAAAAAAATAATAAAAAAGGAAGAAAAAGAGGGAAAAAACACAGTATACATGAGACCAAAAATAAAATATAGAATAAGAGAGGAAAGAGATGACGTAGGTTTTAATATTTTAATAATTATGAAGAGAGAAAAAATAAAATAGAATTATATTTAGTTTTACTTAGAGAATAAATTTTTATTGAAATAAGTAAATATGGTGGACTAATAAAACATAAAGTGTTTAAGAAGAGCGTAGCTAGCATTTCTCATAAATTAATTAATTGTTTTTGCAAGTCTATATAGCTAGTGGCTAAATCATGCATTCTTTACCAGCAATTGCATGATATATAAGATATGTAACTTCAAGCAGTTTCAACATATAATTTAACTATTCTTTTGGTAGGTTTCATGAAATAATTGTTTATCCCATTTGGCATTAATGATTGCAATGGGTTGGTCTTAGTTAACTAATGCTAAATAATGACTCTTGGAAGAAGACAAAAAAAAAAAAAAAAAAAAACAGAGAATGAATCATGTGGCCTTAATCGGTGTAATTAAGTACTTAATAATGATTATAGAGAAATGTGAAAGGCAAAAATACAACAAAAATATTAATGTAATAAACTTCAACCCACAGAGAAAAAGACAGAGAAGGTTGGTAAACTAATCAATATAATTATTAATTAGGAGAAGAACCAAGCAAGATAATTGGGAGAACAATGCATATGTACTTGAGGCTGCTTTGTTTAATCTAACTTTTGATGCTATGTTTATTTGGAAACTAATTACCATTTTCGCAGATAAAAACAATATCCATTCAATGTTTCTTTTATTATATTCACTAACTATCGACTAAGTATATCCACTCTATACTCCTTCTACAAATACAATTTATTTCTTTGGTTATGTAATATTAAAAAGAATTTATACCAATATAATATGAATTTATTTTTTTATATCTAAATAAAATCTAATAGTAAGTATATGTAGTAGACTAATAATGAAAAGGCATACATTGTACAAGGAATAAAATCTTTGTATTTTACATACCCATTTGAAGTTTTAGGAAATAAAATATACAAGTATTGTATTTTTCTCATTGGAAGTACTTTTAATTTGACATGCATTGTCTTCTAGTTCCATTCCATTGTACTGCCAAAAAAATTTTAGGCAGCAGTCATAATTTTCAGTTTTTTTCTGAATCATAAAACCTTTTTCTAACCATTATCTTAAAATATTGATTAAGAATAATTATTTCAGAAAAAATTTGATTAAAAAATCGTTATTTCTAAGAAAAATAATTAAATAAGAAAAAAATTAAGATTTTAATATAATTATATTTAGTTACAATAACTATCATTTCAAATAATAAGTCAAAATAAATCATCTTTTTTCACTCATTTAATATATTTGTTTAACTCTATTTGAATTATGATTTTTTTTTTTTTGGTTCAATCGATCAAGAGTATCCTCAGGCCAGTTTATATGTCAATCGAGACTAATTCCCCTTTTCGAGTGAGTTCAAAGGCACACCTCCACGCTCGGCCCGATATAATTATGATTTTTTAATTAGTGCTCTAAGAACACTGATTAGAAAAATCTTGTTCATTTTAATGTATTATTAGTTGGTCGAATTAATTGTGTATTTATAAAGAAATATTTTCATTTTTTTAGGCATAAGTTTCTTACATAAGCAAATATTCAGAAATATCCGCGGGCGTGTTACCTATGCTGGATTGCTTTTTGTTGTCATATAAGTATGTTACATTGGCTTGTAAATAATTTCCTTAATTTAATTAATAATATCATTATCTTGATTATTTCAAATCATTGGAGATCTTGCTTAGTTGTCGTTTAGCAATTGCATATATTAAATAAATCTAGTTTGATCTCCCACAACTTGGAATTGTAATTTGTTGCTTGATTAGCTTATTGCGTGTATTCATCACCTTTTAATGCCTTCTCAAGGACAATAAGCATCTGATCCCAAGAATAAACAAATAAATAAACAAGCACAATAGAGGAAGAAATTACCACGATTTCTTCAAATGCTTACAACAACTCAAGTGTAGTCCTAAAGGTTGGAACTTGAATTGAGAGTTTGAATTTCACTTAGGTTGGTTCAATATTATATCTCTGTTAAAATTCCTATTAAGAAAATTATTATATTGAAAATTTAATTATAAAAATTATAAAATAGATATATAAATAACACTTTCAAAAAAGGTCAAAAATAGCATACTATGTATTGTAATCCCAAATAATTGAGCAAATGATTACAAAGTGAGGTGAGAAAGAAAAAGCCTCCAAGTGGAAGCCACATTTCTTTCTTTCTTTCTAAGGATGACCTTATAGTTCCTTACCACATTAATAAACCTTCTCAATCTAATGGGAGTCATCATAGAAGTGGAATTTTATCTTATCAACTAGCTAGCTAGCTAGTGTCATTTCTTGACTATTCTTATATAGTCCTATAGAATTACTTTCATGTACTAACTAGTTGCCAAATCACTCTCTTAATAGCAACAGAAGGATGATATAACATGAAGGAAATTTGCATTCTAACTATTTTTATTTTTTGCTTGGTAAGTTTCATCTAATTAATTATGTTAACCCCACTTGGCATGGTTTTAATCATTGGAATTGATCTTAATTGACTTCAATTAAACAATGATATTAAGAAGAAGATTATGATAAAGAAAAGGAATGAATCATTTGACCCTTCAAACCATATCAATTCAAGTGATCAATAATTTGATAATGAAAAAGATGTGTGTATATATATATATATATATATATATATATTGAAATGTATATACACACAAACACACACACACAGAAATAGAGAAGAGATACGTACACACCTCAAAATCATGGCAATTTTGAAGAGACACGCTAACTCTTATATCTCACACACATACTTTACACTATCGATATGAGAGGCTGAAACCCTAGCCCACTCTCCATTAGTCTATCCAAGGGAGAATAGACTCCCGTGAATGGGAGACGCACACACCGCACATGCAATACATATATATATATATATATATATTTTTGAAATATATATACACACAAACACACGCAGGATAGAGAAATGATAGATGTATATATTATTAAATATATACATATTAGGTAAACTAGATACTATTTAAGGAAGTTGATAAAGCAAGTTATAAATAATTGGAGGAAGAGTATAGATGCTTGTAAGGGTTGGTTTTGATGCTGTGATTAAATTCTAGGAAACTAACCACCATTTTCAAAGAAAAAGACAATTGTTTTCTTTATGTATTATATATATTCACAATCATCTTAGCTGGTGAGAATATCCTCTCCTACATCACCACCATCACCATGGGAAGCCTATTGCTATATTGAAAAAGATATTATTATCTCTGTTTTATTGAGTCTTAAGTAATATTAACAAGAAGGGAATGACAAGTTCTTGGGATATTACCTTGAAATTGGCTCTATCAGCTCATGTTATATCACAAATTCATAATTCAAAAATAACCCCAAAAGAAAGTTAATAAAAATATAATAGGAAAACGTCGACATACTAGTATTGTGTTCACGACGGTAAAAGTATAAGTTCGAACTCCAATCACAATTAAATTGTAAAAAAGAAAGAACAAGAATAAAAAGCGACATAACCAATATTGGTTAAGTGGATCCAAGACTGGTTGAGATGACTTGTCCTAGTGTGATCCAAACAGAAGCTAAGACCCACTTGATCCATACAAATTATAAGACATTTTACCAACCATGCACTGATGCCCAATTGCCCATGGTCCAGAATCTTCTGTCTGGCAATTCACTTAACAGCAGAGATGTGTGGCACTGCCACTGTCTCTAGTGTTGTTGCTGTCTGAGTTGTCACTGCTATGGGCTTTGCTGGTGAGATCTAATGAAACCCTTTGCCAGCATTTCTCTCACAGCACAGGTCACCCTGTGCAAATCCCATCCCATATTTGTCAACAATTGGTGAATTATTAGTTAGAATTGGAGTTTCGTTGCTGTTGTTGAAAATGAACTATAATTAAATGCTCCTGCCTTATACAATAATTCTGGTAAGTAAAATTATTCGTTCCTATAAAACAACCTCTTTTTAACCCTTTTCTACTTTCATCTTAAAGAATGCACAAAAACATTATCTATATTTTATTCTTTTTAGATACATAATCTTCTTAATCTTCTTGTAAGTTGTTACCTTTTTCTAGTAAGTTTTTATCTATTTACTTTTTATCAATTGGTAGGACCAAGAAAACTAAAATAAGCTCAAATTTCAAGTGGGATTATCAGTATGCTTATGTGGAGTTCTTGAAATGAAATCTTTGGATATGCATGAACTTAGCATAATAGAGAGAATTTCCATTGATTCGGATTCTTTATATTTCTAGGCTAAGAAAGAAAAGAAAAAGAACATTCACAGATTCCATGGTGATAGATTTCTAAATTTTATATTGTCATTCCAATTCAAAACATCATATGAAACTCATTGTTAGCAATTCTTTTAACACTTCCAATCTAAACCAAAAAGCCACAAGAGAAAAAGGAACCAAAAAAAAAAAAAAAGAAAAGCATAAACTACAAGTCGTTTCACATCCAATACAGCCAAGATCTGGAAAGTTAGTAAGGTAGATATGAAGAGATCATGTATGGTAAGGGCAGAGAATGACACAGAACTACACAGGTGAACAACTCAATGATATTTGTCATATATGGCAATTAAATAGTCATCTGTGACAAAAT
The DNA here is from genome assembly GCA_949750685.1 of Vernicia montana. Lineage (NCBI taxonomy): Eukaryota > Viridiplantae > Streptophyta > Magnoliopsida > Malpighiales > Euphorbiaceae > Vernicia > Vernicia montana. Next base: position 9,068 of record CATKHJ011075441.1, read on the forward strand.
ATATCTTCCCTTTTCTAGGGGAATCAAATAAAGAAATACCATTAATGGCATCTAGACACTTGAGAGAATACTCAAAAGGTAGGTCTCCACCATTAAACAATTCCATTCTAGCTAAAACCTTCTCTGGATCTATTATTAACAAAAGAAATATCTTCAATTTCAATCTTTAGAATCTTGCCAACCAAATTTGTTCAATTTTTACTAGTCTCACACTAGACTAATTATCAAAATCCCAAAAAATTTCCAAAAATTGTTAGGCATATACTAAAATTTTAATCAAAATTTTGATTTCTAGTTGCCTCTGTAAGACTCTACCCCGATCACACCATTACACATATCAAAGATTGAGAAATATATATATATATATATATATATATATATATATATTATATATATTAATAAACAAAAAGCAAGAATTTAAATGAGACAATTATATCGATACAACTGAAACATAAAGTTTCAGGAAAAATGGAATTTCATATTCTGATAAAAAGTTCTGTATTAACAACTAAATTAAAAACAACATTGAGCTCCTAACTCCAAATATTTTTTTTCCCTTTTCTTTTTTCTTTTTTTTTTTTTCTTATTTGCACCAAATGATCTGTAATTTTCTCCAGTATTCTCTTCCCTTCCCTTCCATTTTTATTAATCCACCATTAAACAATATCAACCAGACAGAGTAGGGAAGCAACTTTCAGACCTAGTAAGGGTAGGAGATCTCAATTGCCCATTATTGGTAGGACTAGTTGGGGTTGATCTTAACCCTCTTGGTGAATCCAAACTTCTTCTAAGAATTTGTCTCATTGCAGAAATCAAATGAACAGTTGGGTCAGGAGGAGGGCCAGAAGATACAAATTTCTTGCAAAAATTCATATGCTTTGCCATAGCTTCTTCTGTGCTAATAAGCCTCTCTGTTGCCCTCACAATCTCATCTTTTACAGCTTCTGCACATAACCCACATATCCATTTTCCATGATATCTTTCCCTTACTCTTTCTATGTAAGCTGGAGTGCACTCTTCTGTTAGGCCACAGCAATCACATTTGGCAAACTCCACTTCTGTACTTTGAGTTGCTGTGATTAGTCCAGTTGTTGCTGGTTGGGTTTCTGGAGTTGAGATCACCATTGGATCACTGATTATAGTAGTAGACATTTGCCAAATTTCCCTGTAAAAATTGCAGTAAACCCGTTAATTAATTACCCTTTTTAAGAATGATTTGGGTGTGAAAAAATAGATTCAAAAAAAAAAATTATTTATTATTATTTCTTTTATAAAAAGTTGTTTTCTTGTATAGAAAGATTGTGTTTTGTTCTGTTTTGCAAAAGCTTTTTAGAAAACAGAGAAAAATATAGAAAGAGAACATGATGATTACGCGTTAGGCGCAGAAAGAAATCATTTTGGAAACTAGCTGGATACCAAAAATATTTCCTAAAAAACAGCTCATCGTCTAGAAAATCAAAACATTTCAAAAGGTGAAAATAGAAGAAAATAAGAGAGGAACTCGTGTATAGAAAACAAAAAACAGAGCAACAAAGGAAAAACAATCTTGAATATCCTGAATGACCAAGAAAGTTAAATATAAATCTAAAAACAAGTTCAAAAAACAAGAAAATAAATAAATAAATCTAATCTTGATGAGAATTACCAGCAGAAGAAGATCAAAATGAACTTGATGAATCTTTCTTTTCTTTATATATATAATATATAGAAGAGTGTATATACATATATATATATATATAAGCTCTTTTATCTACTTCTGCTACTTTGGCTTTTGAATATTGTTATCTTTCTTTCTCCCACTCTCCATCTTCAACCTTTTCTTCGTCTGTAAATAGAATCTCATACATCAAAACCATTTCAAAGAAACCTTTTTTTTTTCTGTCCCTCCTATGTTTTCTTACTTTCTTGATTTGTAAAAACAAATGCTCTGTTTCTCTGAAACAATTGCAATTTCAAGAACCCCTTTTCTTGAAAACTTTCAAAGAAACTCAAAATCTTTTAAATGAACAAAACCAAGAGATTGCTTTTTTGTTTCTGCTCCACAAAATTCTCCACTCAAACCATATATATCAAATAGTAGAGAGACTCTTTGTAGAGAGAGAAAGAGGGAGAGGAAATTGGCTAGAGAGAGAACCAATGATTGAAACTTTAAAGAGTACAATCCACGTCGGCACTTGATGCTGTCATTTAATTCTGACCGTTGATTTGGGGATTGCCAGCTAAGCATTATCATTTTGTAAGGCTATTCTTAACTAAAATGTGCTGTTTGGAGGGTTTTTTTTCTCATTTTCACTCCAATTGAAGACTGCCACGTGTAGAGTATAAACGTGTAAGGTACAGCTTTATAGATTTTACATTCGCTAAGCAGTTTTTTGTTCGAGTTAATACTGTTCTGTAGTTTTACTCCCTTGTTTCTTTTTTAGATAAATTACAAATATATCTTCCATATTTAGCTAAAACTGCAATCAATACTTAATATTTTTTGATATTCGGATATATCTTTAATGTTATTAAAATGGGCCAACGTACCTGTTATCTCTGTTACCTCTATTATCTTTCTTTCTCTCTCTTCACACTTTTATTTTTGTAATTTTTTTTTACCTTTGACTTTTTCATTTACTTTTTATTTATAAATTTATATAATGAATATTGTAATTATTAATAAAATTTAATTATATTATTAAAATATATGATAAAAATTTAAAAATAATTAATTATAATATTGAAAAAGTACATTCTAATTTTTTTTATAAAAAAAACATAATAACGTGAAAATAAATTAATGAGATAACTTGTTTTATTTTTAAAAAAAAAATTATTTGAAAAATGATAAAAAAAAATTATAAACAACTTTTGATAAAAACTAGTTACGTGATTAATTTATTTTCACGCCATTACTTTTTTTAGAAAAATTTTAAAGTGTACTTATTCAATATCACAATTAATTATTTATAAATTTTTATCCTATATTCTAATAATATAATTAAATTTTATTAATAATTACAACTATCATTATATAAACTTATAAATAAAAATAAATGGAAAAAGTCAAATTATATGTATATACACATACAAATGTTTTGTAGGTAAGTGTAAAATATAAGTTAAAAAAAAACAAAAATAAAAGAAGGACAAAAAAAAAAAAAGGAAAAGTGTGAAGAGAGAGAGATAATGGAGGTAACAGAGAGAAAGGGCGTGTTGGTCCATTTTTATAACTTTATGGGTATATTCGTATCTCGAAAAATATTAAGTGTTTATCTGCACTTTTAACCAAACATTAAGGGTATATTTACACTTTATCCATTTCTTTTTTAATTGAAGTATTTTGTTGTTTCATAAAAATTAAGAAATAATTAACTATGCTAAATTCTAAAAAGAAAATGACTAAATTATCTTCATGTGTATTAGTTATAAAGTAATGGATAATAACAATGATAAAGATAAAATTGAAAAAAAAATTAAAATCTTATTAATTTTCTAAAATAACAAATAATTTGAATTTTTTTTTTCAAAAATCGACAATTAAAAAAGAATGAAGGAAATAATTTTGTATTGTCAGTAGTTAAGCAGAATAATTAGCACTAATTTTGTATTGTCAGTGTCGATTATTGATTAGTCTTTGATGCAACAATATTAAAGTTATTTTCAGAAAAATACTCCCTTCGTTCCTTTATATCTGACATTTTAGAGAATATTTGAAATTCCATTTAATTGTCACTTTCATACAATAAATAAAATTTAAATTCTTTTTTATCAATTTTGCCCTTATTCTTATTAATGAATAAATTTTTAGTTTTTTAAAAATCAAGGGTACTTTAGTATTTCAACTCATGTTTCTCTTAAAATTAAGATTAATTAATTATTTTTTAATCCAAGTGAAACTCTCTAAAATGTCAAATTTAAACGAACGGAGGAAATAATTAAAATAAAGAGTTCTTTTATCTAATTATAATAAAAGAAAATATCCGTACAACTATCAATTAATTCTTATTCAAACGTATTTTCTTATATTATAGTAAATATTTTTAATCTTAAAATAAAAATTGAAAAGTTTGTTTTTAATTAAATTTAATAATTAAAATTTAATATGAGATATGAAAACTAACTTGTGACATTTTATCTGTCCATAATAATTTTTTAAAAGCCTAATTCTCATACATAGGTTAATTATCACTCGCCATCCCACTTGAGAGTGGTCTATACTCCTAATTTTCACTGTTGAAAGTAGTTGTTAGAGCAGCTTGATTTAATTGGGCTATAAGGCTATAATTGCTCTAATTAAGTGGAGATGTTTGAAAACCTTGTGAATATATATATATATTCATTAAAGAATGAAACTTCAACCACCTAATAATATGATAAGGAGTTTCATTATTCGAAAAAATATTAATTTTTATGCCAGCAATTTGAACAGGTTCCATAATGGAATTTTTTATTTTTTTCAGAAATTATAAAGGTCTATGGACTATGATGTTTTTCTTTAATTTATAATTTGAAAGAATAATAAAATACATCTCACATTGTTCTCTTGCACTACATTTTAATAGGATTTTATCAGTCTCTTAAAAAAAAATAAAAAAAATCTTTACATCCTATCATATAAACAAGTATATTTAATTTATAATTTTATCAGTCTCAAATTTTTAAATTTGAGAAGTCTCAAGTTTGAATTTTAACTAAAGATAAATTTATTATATATATATATATATATATATATATATATATATATATATATATATATATATTAGACCCTAGGTAGACACAAAACTTGATGAAATTTCAGATGCATTATTTCAGATGCATTATTCTTAAGTTCATGAAATTTCAGATGCATTATTCTTAAGTTCATATTATACCAAACTGCTCAGTGCAAATATATATATATATATATATATATATATATATATATATATATATATATATATATATATATATATATACCAAACTGCAATAATGGGTTTCACATTTACAAAAGATTAATTATATAGTTCATACTTTAGGTTGGTTGGGCAGTGAGATTTAAAAATAGAAATATATATGTCGACTCTACAATCAAGTTAGGTATTTTTCTAAAAAAATAAAGGGAGTTGAGAGAATGATTGAGTACGGTACTCCAGAATATTAAACCAAATTAAAATACCGAATTGTTTTAGTACTGTACTGTAAGAAATTTAAGATTTAGAGCGAGAATCATACCGAAAATTTTAATTTGGTACGGTACTGGTTCTTAGTTCATATCCTAACTGAAAATTGTACCAAACTGAACCATATTGAACCGATCTGAAAGTATTGGTGCCGAATCGAATTTTAACATTTTATATATATATATATATATATATATATATATATATATATATATATATATATATATATATATATATTAAAAGCATGGTTTTAATAATAATGTATTCAACCAGTAACTATTAAAAGCATGGTTTTCATATCCCCCCGACCTTTGAACAGAGGTTGAACCGAATTTTTGTAACGAACATTGCTGAATATTATTTATCGAGAGATTTCTAACATAAAAGAGAAGATCACGCTCGTTCACGGAAGTCACCAACGTTACTAGAGTAACATAATGAATGTTACATGTCGTTTTCAAATAAAATGACGTAGCGTAAGTAAAAAAGTAAAACCGTTTTAGAGTTTAAGTGTTTCTGAATATTATTTTCTGCCCTAAACAGGAAAAGTAGATGTTTAAATAGGGGCTTCGAAATCCTAGACACGGGTACAAATATGAAAACTGCCAAAAATGGCAGTTTCGTAATATTACACTAGAAAAACATAATGATTAAAATAAGGAAAGCACCATAGACGGCGCTTAAATCCGGAATTCCTACCAAAAGTTACAAACAATTCAAAAAGTTTTCATAAATAGAAAAACGACAAATTTAAGAGCCCAAATGAAGGAATTTAGTTGAAAAACGACGTCACACATCGCCAAAAGTTATGACTCGGATTCGTTGGACCATTTTCCTTTGGATCAAGTACTTGCAAGGCCTAAAATCACAGCTGCCCCGGGCCACTATTTCTTATGCTTGGCCCGCTGTTTGTCTAGACGACTCAGGAACCCTTCTGCAAAAACCTCCACGTCATAAAATGAGTCAAAATTCAACTGGGCATAAATCACTAGATAACTAAACAGCCATTTAGCACAAAAAGGGTGTCTATAAAGTTGTGATTTGTCTAAATAAAAGCAATCCACTTACATTTTTATACAAAAGTACATTATATAATCAATATCAAACTATGAAGTTAAGAAAAACAAGAACATAATTTTGAGAGAGAGAGAGAGAGAGAGAGAGAGAGAGAGAGAGAGAGAGAGAGAGAGAGAGAGAGAGAGAGAGAGAGAGAGAGA
>CATKHJ011075468.1:0-14873 GCA_949750685.1 Vernicia montana
AGAGACTTTAAGAAATATATGGTCTCCTATTGAAAAATGGACATCTTTCCTTTTTAGATCCGCATAGCTCTTCTGCCTACTGAAGGCAGTCTTTAATCTCTCTCGTATCATGGGCACTTTCTCTGAAGTTTCCTTGATCAACTCTGGCCCCTCAACATGCTTGTCTCTAACTTCCATCCAACATACCGGCGATCTACACTTTCTACCATACAATGCCTCATAAGGTGCCATGCCAATGGTGGAGTGGTATCTATAATTGTATGCAAACTCTATCAATGGCAAATACTTATCCCAACTCCCACCAAAATCTAGCACACACATCCTAAGCATATCTTTAAGAGTCTGTATGGTCCTCTCTGATTGCCCATCGGTCTATGAATGAAAAGCCGTACTAAAGTCCAACTGAGTACTCAATGCTTCTTGTAACTTATGCCAGAATCTAGATGTGAATTCAGTACCTCTATCCGAAATGATAGACACAGGCACACCATGAAGGCTCACAATCTTGTTCAAGTACAATTGGGCATACTAGGCTACTGTGTAGGTTGTCTTGACTTCTAGGAAATGAGCTGACTTGATCAATCTGTCAACTATTAACCATATAGAGTCATATCCCCTCAAAGTTTTTGGCAACCCAACCATAAAGTCCATCGTAATACGCTCCCACTTCCACTCGAGTAACTTGATCTCTTGCAATAGGCCGAATGGCTTTTGGTGTTCAAACTTGACTTGTTGACATGTCAAACATGAAGACACAAACTTAGCTACATCTTTCTTCATACCAGACCACCAATAGCAATCTCTCAAATCATGATACATCTTGGTGGCGCCTGGATGAACACTGTAAGGTGCTTGATGGATCTCTTTCATGATCTTCTCTCTAAGATCATGTACATCTGGCACACATTTTCTATTTCCATGCATCAATACCTCATCTCTCAACTCAAACTCTGTTGTTTGTCCCACTTGCACTTCTCTCTTCAACTTAACAATTGAAGGATCTTCATCTTGTGCTGCTTTAATCTCATCAATCAACTTGGGTTTCACTTGAAAGTGAGCAATCAACACTTGAGATTCGAAAACCTCAAACTGTAATCCCTTGTTGAACAACTCCTTCAACTCCTTGATCAAAGGTCTCTTTCCCATTGCAATATGGGCTAAACTCCCCATAGATTTCCTACTCAAGGCATCCGCTACCACATTAGCTTTACCCGGATGATAAAGGATCTGAAAATCATAATCCTTGAGTAGTTCTACTCATCTCCTCTATCTCAGATTCAAGTCCCTCTGCTACAAGATGTACTGAAGACTCTTGTGATCGATGTAGATCTCACACTTCTCACTATAAAGATAATGTCTCCATATCTTGAGAGCAAAGATAACTGCTTCCATCTCTAGATCATGCGTAGGGTAGTTCATCTCATACTTCTTCAACTATTTTGAAGCATATGCAATCACCTTCCCATGCTACATAAGAACACATCCAAGTCCCACTCTTGAAGCATCACAGTAAATTGCAAATCCACCTAATCCTTCTGGCAAGGCAAGTACTGGAGCTGTAGCGAGGCATGTTTTAAGTTTCTAAAAACTCTCTTCACAATCATCATCCCACTGGAATTTCACTTTGTTCCTAGTTAACTTAGTTAATGGCAAAGCTATCTTAGAGAAATCCTTGACAAATCTCCTATAATAACCTGCCAAACCAAGGAAACTACGAACTTCTGTCACATCCGTGGATCTAGGCCAACTCAACACTGCTTCGATCTTCTTAGGATCCACTTGTATACCATCTTTACTAACCACATGACCTAAGAAGCAAATGTGATCAAGCCAAAATTCACATTTCGATAATTTGGCAAACAACTGATGCTCCCTCAAAGTCTGCAATACTATTCTCATGTACTCTTTATGCTCTTCCTTACTCTTGGAGTAAATAAGAATGTCATCTAAGAAGACAATGACAAACTTATCCAAATATGGCTTGAATACTCGGTTCATTAAGTCCATAAAGGCTGCTGGAGCATTGGTCAACCCAAATGGTAGCACTGTGAACTCATAATGGCCGTACCTCGTCCTAAAGGCAGTTTTGCATATATCCTCATTCTTGATTCTAAGCTGATGATAGCCCAATCGAAGATCAATCTTGGAGAAATGACTTGCTCCCTACAATTGATCAAACAAATCATCTATCCTCGGTAAAGGATACTTGTTCTTAATAGACATCTTATTCAGCTGCCTATAGTCGATACATAGCCTCATTGAACCATCTTTCTTCCTCACAAAAAGGACTGGTACACCCCATGGCGAGCTGCTCGGTCTAATAAACCCCTTATCTAACAAATCTTGCAACTGAACTTTCAATTCTTTCAACTCTACAAGTGTCATTCTGTATGGAGGAATAGATATTGGTTGCGTGCCAGGAAGAAGCTCGATATTGAACTCAATCTCCCTTTTAGGTGGCAAACTTGGCAACTCTTTTGGAAACACATCCAAAAACTCACTAACTATTGGCATTTGTTATACCTCATTAGGAGTCTCCCTTGTATCAACCACATATGCCAAATATCCCTAACACCCCTTCCTAATAAGCCTTCTCGCCCCAATGGCCGAAATCAAATTGGAAGGTACTTCACTTCTATCTCCTTGGAACATAAACTCGTGCTTATCTCGTGGCTTAAACATAATCTTTTTCTCATGGCAATCTCTATGAGCATGGTGTTTGGACAACCAATCCATACCAAGGATTACATCGAACTTTAATACCTCCAACTCAATCAACTCACATGGGAGCTTTTTCCCATCTATCTCAACCGTGCATGAAGGATACACATGTTTCACCTCCATAGTTTTTCCTAAAGGTGTGGACACTTCTAAAGGGTTACTCATGATTTCTCTACCCTTCCCTACTCTTTTAGCAAAGCATAGCGAAATAAAAGAATGGGTAGCACCTGAATCAAACAAAACTTTAGCTTGCACATCTTGTATAAAGAGAATACATGTCACTGTAGTATTGGAAGCACGAGCCTTCTGCTGGTTCAGGGCAAATACTCTGCCTCTACCTCTTCTCTCTGGAGCTTGACTAGTACTAGGTGTTTGACCTTGCCCTCTACCTCTACCTCCTGAACTCCTAGTGTCAGGTCTAGTCATCTGTACCGTAGGCTGGGATGTAGCAGGTGTATTCTGTTGATCTCCCCATAAAGGACAACCTTTGATGAAGTGCCCTGCTTGTCCACACTTGAAACAAGTCTTACTATTTTTTCGACATGCCCCTTCATGATTTCATCCACATGTAGCACAAGTAGGCCTGCTATAGCCCTACTGCTCATGTCTAAATGTAGAACTGGTGACTGGAGCAGAAGCCACGGATACTCTTTTAGACTATCCTCTACTCTGACTACCTCCCCTATAGTGATTCTGAACCATAGTAGAAGTAGCAGGCTCAACTGCTTTCACCTAAGAACTACTCCCTCCACTTCTACTCTGATTGCCAAAACCCTTAGGTTTGTTCTTGTTTCTCTGATCTCTCTCTGCTCTATCTTCTTTACTTTTGGTCTCCATTTGCTTTGCCTTGTCAACCAACTTGGACAAGGAAGCAAACTCAATGGCACATAGAGTATTATGCAAAGGAGCAATCAAACCTCTACGAAACCTTCTGATCCTTGCCGCTTCTGTAGGCACTACCTCTTGGGCAAACTTACTTAGTCGAGTGAACTCTTTGGCATAGTCAGTCACTGACATGCCTTGCTGCTTCAGCTTCTCAAACTGGGCTATTCTGTCTTCCCTTTCTCCTTCGCCCAAGAATTCATCTATCATATCCTGCTTGAACTGTTCCCATACCGGTGGCACTTCCTCATATAATTGGTCCTCCACATGACATTGGAACCAATCCCATGCATTATCTTTCAGTAGGAGTCCCACCAACTCGATTGCCCTAACATCAGTACATAGCAACCGTCTTACCACTTTCTCAACTGACTCAAGGAATCCATGTGGTTCTTCCCCATACTCACTATGGAATTTCGAAAGTCCTATTTTCAGGAAGGTATACATGCTCACTCCACCATCATCAATCACCCTCCTAGCCACATGCCTAGGAACAGGGGCATTTATAGGAATCGGTGGAGGTGGCATTCTCTCTTATACCGGTGGAGGAGGCAGTGGTGCAATATTAGCATCTTGATGTCTTAACCGTCTCAACTCTAACAATTCTCAGCGGAGCTCCTCATTCTCGCGCCTCAAGTCATCATCAACTTTAGGAGGAACATGGACTTCCTCAACTTGAACCCGGCGTCTAGCCCTTGGTGGTTCAAATGGTTCCTCATGAATGGAGGCGGCATCATAAACCACATCCGAAACTCTAAAATTCTCTAGAGGAACTCGCCTCGGTCTACCTCTTCCCCTTGCTCTTCTTGGCGACATCTATAAGATAAACACATAGCAAAAGATTTAACTCATAGTGATTAATACGGATTTACTCATAAATGATGACTCAAATAGACATGAAGGAATTCTCCTATGCTCCATGGTGTTCTCATACTCTATGACTTATATAGTCTAAACTAGACTTAACCTTAGGCTCTGATACCAACCTTGTCACAGCCCAACTTCGCAACTGTAACGGTCCTAGGGCATGGGTAGGCGTAAGACCACCGAAAACCCGTAGAACCCTTCTCATCTCTCAATCCTCATGTCAAAATAGCTACTATCATATGCACTTCTCAAGTTTAGAATCTGAACTTATACATATACTCATGCAACTTATAATATCATAATCTCATCCACATAAAAACACATATGAACTCATAAGCCCATAAGTCTCATAAACATTATATAAATATAAATCATCCATATAATTGCCAACAAGGCCAAAAGAATAACTCTCCTTCTACACACATGGAGCATCAATAATGACTTCAATTACATATATAATAAATAGAAAAATTTACATTTATCAAGATGGTTCTTTATGGAAGAAAATGCCTGAAGAACCGAGCTGATGAACTTCTAATCTCCTGAAAAATAGAATCACTAATGAGATAAACCAGTGAATAAAGAATATACTACCATACTTGTGAGGCTAGGTCATTCAAGGCTAGCTCACAAGAATGGTAGGGCTCATATCTTGTCCAATGACTCATAATATAGCAATTTAGTTCACGTAGTTTAATTGAATCAAATGATACTGCAACATAAGAATAGATGCACAAAACTCATGAAAGAAATCATAAATCATAATTAAATACGTATAGAAATCATCCACATGAAAGATTTTAGGAGTAGAGGCATTTTCTTAGCATTCTCCCCACATGAAAATAAGAGTAGAGACTAGGTAGGCATACTCTTCCACTTATAAGAGTAGAGCTCTTATATCGACATACTCTTCCACATGAATATATGAAACTGATTGGGTTTCACGTCTAGGATAATTTACCCGTCCTAGATAGGGGTAGGATATTATACCCTATCCAATGGGTTACAATGTGCACAATGTCTGATGATTAACCCACATCAGTCAGGGATTTATATACCATTTAACACATGTCATCTCATGAAAGAAATTAAAGGTTCACATAATTCAAATGATATTCCTAGGGTTTACATAATCACATAATATTTGAGAATTTACCAATAAAAGAAATTGGGTTCACATGATTCAAATGGGTTCATTTACAAATAAATTCACATGGTAGGTTATCAACAAATTAGGCTTTAAGCCTTAGGATATCAAAAACAAATATAGTAGTATATTTTCTACTCACCTTAAATAAAAAAGAGCCCTCTATTTTCTCTTAGAAGCTCCTCAATCACATCAAGCAATGGGGTTCATCACATCCCTCATGATCTCCATTATGACTTCTAAGAGGAACTATATATGCAACACATACAAATTATCAATAAACATAACCCATGCTCTTAAAATCATCATACTTATACTAATCTCATGATTTTTCACTCTATTCCCTTCCCCAAGCACAAATTATAACAATAGAGAAGAAGAAATTCAAAGAAAATTAAAACCCTAACTCACCTCTTCAATAGATGCTTCAACAATGAAAGAAAGATTAAGTCCTTGTAACCCTAGATTCTTTAATTGAAGCAATAAATGAAGTTCCTTAGCATTTAAGAAGTTAGGTTGGTGTTTCTCTTGAAGTTTTTGGGTTAGGGAGGAGTAAATAGCTTTTATGAACTGAAATAGGGCTTTATTCTCTTTATATAGCTCGCTAAATCTGCCCAGTCCCGTCATGATGAACGAGCGTTCATCTCATTTACCTTAGTTTTTACTGTTCACACAGAGGCCTTTTGAACGAGCGTTCAAGTGGATGAACGAGCGTTCAATTGGATGAACAAGCGTTCATGATCTGTGGATGAAAGTTCATCTCTAAGTCCTCAATTTGCTACTGTTCACACAGAAGCCATCTGAACGAGCGTTCATCAATGTGAACGAGCATTCATGACCGTGAACGAGCGTTCATGACCATGAATGAGGGTTCACACTTCAAAACCTTCAAAATCACTTCCAATTCGCCACATAAAGCTACAAACTCATCTCAATAGCCTTATTCAATATAAACACCATAAGATCCTCATATAACACTTATCATACAACTCATAGCTCATAAACATACTTGGTACACATCCAGAAACTCATTACCCACATAAACTCGTATACTCATTAAATGAATCACATAACTCATTTACATAATCAAACAATGTACACATGAACTTGGGGTATTACATATTACCTCAAAGGGTGTAAAATTAAGGGTTCACAGTTGCCCCATCATCAGAATTATCTTGTCTGTAAGGCGAATATGATGATAGTGAACTTGAAGAAAGGGATGGAAAAAAGGAACCAAAGTGATGTCTAGGTCGGTATTTGGACATGTTTAAGTAGGTAAAATGATGAAGGAAGATGGTAAAGGAACCAAAGGGATGTCTAAATTAGGATTTGGACATGTTTGGGTGACAAATGATTTAATATGAGGAAGATGGCAAAAGGAACCACATGGATGTTTAGGTGATTGTTTCTAAACAATTATGGGTGAAAGTTGACTGATAAATGAAAGCGAAAAAAATGAACCAGAGGGGAATCTAGGTCAGAGGCTAGATTTTTCTAGGTGAAAGATAGATATGATGGACTTCAGATAAGGAGGCGAGGAAAGGAACCAAAGGGATGTCTAGGTTAGACATATCTGGGTGAAGGATTTGTTTGACTTTAAGGTAAATAAGGATGGAAAAGGGAACCAAATTGACACCTAATTGAGAAATTAGACATTTCTGGGTGGAGGATGATAAGGAAATGGAAAATGAACCATAAGGATGTCTAGGTGATCGTTGCTAGACATTTATGGGTGGATTGGTTGATAAAACAAGCTTGCTCCCGGTATCTTTAGGAGATTGGAATGGAAGTGACATTCCTGATTTCTTTGGGAAAATCTAGAATGAAAGTGATATTCCCGGTCTGCTTAGGTAAAAGATCCTAAAGCTATCCTAGGATAGGTCTGATTTTAGAAAGAAAACCTAATTCAGATTTAAGGTATGGATCCTAAGGCTATCCTAGGATGGGTTTGATTCTAAAGTTGAGGTTGATTGATTTGGGTGGAGGACCCTATGACTGCTTGATTCATGAATTCGGATTGATGATCCGTCTTGATTTATGGAATTCGGATTGATGATCCGTCTTGATTCAGGAGCTTTGATTAGTGACTTGTTTAGTGTGAAATGCATCTGAATATGCAAAGATTTTTATGATTGGTTTTCCTTGAACCTGTGAAGGGTCAATCTGATATGAAAGTGCTGAACTTTTGGGAGGAAGGTGTCCCCATTTTGGAAGGATAAGGAAAAGTGGCTCGGTTATTCGGCCTTAGTAGGAAGTCAAGGCTAGGTCAGGTTTTGGCCTTGGAGGAGGTCATGCTTGAAAGGCACAGTCAAGTTTAGCCTAGAAGGTTATCTTGGGAGGCTAGGTCAAGTTTTGCCTTAAAGGAGATTATCTTGGAAGGTTAGGTCAGGTTTTGCCTTGGAGGAGATTAAGTAGGAAGGCTCGGTTAGGTTTGGCCTTGGAGAATATTAGGTAGGAAAGGCTCGGTTAGGTTTGGCCTTGAAGAAGATTAGGTATGAATGCTCAGTTATGTTTGGCCTTGGAGAAGATTAGGTAGGAAAGGCTCAGATAGGTTTGACCTTAGAGAAGATTATGGGTTGGCTTTTTGTGACCCACCTGTTAAGAGTCTACCTCTGGATATGAATTTTGGAGGTAATTTGACCAGCTGGTTTGCAAACTTGATTTTGCTTGTCCAAAGGAGTTGAACTTTAGGGATGATATGATTTACTAAGGAGGCTTGGTTTAGAAAGACGGTATGATTTGCCAAAGAAGCATGGGATGGGCTTTGACTTGTTCGGGCCCTTTTTAATTAGCTTGAGGATGATAGGTCTTGGGAGTCATAACTCGACTTTGGCTTTGCCAAAGAAACTGGGCTTCAAGGATCATGAGTTTTGAGAGACTTGGGATTTTATTTCTGCCGACGGGTTTGGCCCTTGGAAGATGAGATTTTATCAAGGAGATTTGGGTTTGAAAGGATGATAGGTTGGACCTTTTGAAAAGTATTAGGGAGGTTGTAGGATTTTGCTATCATAGCATGATTTATGGAGAAGATAAGCACAACTATCTTATTGCCTGAGATTGAAGAGACTCTTAGAGTGATGGGACTCTTGGGGAGATACTGGATTCATTTGGACGATGACTTGGAAGACGTGCCTCTTGATCGATGAATAGGAGCTATTTAGCTTTTTGAGCTAAAAGAAGGACAAGTGACTTGAGGAATATACCTGTGAACCTTTAAAATTACACCTCCAAACGACCAGTTTTCAATTACAAACCCAAAGAATCAAATCGGGCCCAAATCGGATCAGAAAGGGCCAAAACGAATCAAAACAATGCAAAAACTAGGTCAAACCGAACAGAAAATCGAACCAGGCCAGAGCCCCGCCTGGGCGGCACCAGAAGCGTGTCGCCCACAGCAAATCGTGCTGCGTGGCACTGCATGCATGCCGCTGTTGCCTTCGCCCACCTCCTCACTATATTTTCTCTATAAATAGCCCATCCCCCTTCAGAAAAGGAGGAAGAGATTGAGGGGAATCTAAAAAACACTTCTTTTATAACTGCAATTCTGTAAAAAATCACTTCTTCTATATCCAAATCCATCATCCACCAAAATTATTTTAATTTAAAATTGTTATTATTTGTTTTGAGTTCCTAAATCCGAAGTGGAGCTTAGATCCGGAGTTAAGCTCGCCCCATTCGTGGAAAAGCTAAGAAAAGCAAAGGTATAATCCATTTCTCTTGCATTTTAAAATTCTAAATTCAGATCTAGAATTCATCTTACATCTTATTTAGGTCTAAAACTGAAAAGATCTAAAATTTATTAATTTAAAATATGAATTAAATTAATAAATCAATTCAACCTCTTTTATCAAAATCTCTCCTTCTGAAGAAGGAAGAACTGCGTGGGGTTTGATTCTCATTCAAAGGGATACGTAGGTATGCCAATCTTTAAGGCATCAACTCCAAAATATTTTAAATAATATTTTCCCTTTTCATATTTCATTTATCTTTCTTTTATTGTTTATATGTCTTTTATGCATTTTCTTTATTAAATTAATTAAGGAATATGTACTTTTCCTATAACCTATAAAGGCTAGAGGAAAGATCCTCTTATCCTATTTTGTTTTCTGTCTATTTATAACTATTTCATTTATCATTTTTTACTCCTGTCCATACATGAAAATCATCTTCTTTACATAAAGTTATTTTGCACCTTAGCCAAACTAAAAGAAATTTATTGTTTATTATCAAAACCTAATCCCCGAGCCCTCTTTGGTCACTCGTGGAGTAGTGATTTTCCAGTGGGATAAATTCAATAATTTGGAGTCAATTTCATTTGGGTTTTCCATTAATTTTTCCCAATAAAATTAAAGTGGGAACTCCCCTTCATATTGCCAAAAATACAAAATCCAACTTTCCGAACTCATAGCGGGTTCCAAGCGTGGAGTTTCTCCCGAAGAGCATTTTGATTCCTTAGCGGACCGGACCGGTGCTCGGGCAAGGCCTCACAGTTGGCGACTCCACTGGGGACAATTAAATCTTTTTCAAATAAAAGATAAAAGTGGATTACTTTTGGTAACATGCAAAGTTTGGCTTTAGTTCAAAATAGCTTTTCATGCATCATTACATGTGGACTCTTTGTCCAAAACCCTAGTTGCCTAGGAAAACAATGGATAGAAAGTAGCATCGAGTGGGTAACCTTCATTGGGTCTATTCACCGATAGTGAAATCATCCAGCCCGCGACGTATCCTTTAAATCCTTTTTAAAGGTGTAACGTGTATGCACATACTGCTGGACCCATGCAAGGATCCTTGTCTCATATGTGGTTAGGTATATCGCTGCTCTAGTATGACAGGTACCCTATCTAAGCCACCCTTACCTTTCCATGTAATGAACTTAGAACCTAACCTTAGGTTGTATGTACCATAAGCAAAGCCCTTACACATTTGCATCTTCATCATGCATCCATATTGCACAACATGCATTCATTTTAAGTGGAGCCTTGAACCGAAGAAGGGTCAAACACTTTCACCTTCGCCCCATAAATTTTAAGCCTAATACCTTTGGCACAATATGCAATCCTAAGCCCAAGACCTTAGCAACTCCCCAAAGTTAATACCTTTGGCCCATCTTTCCCAAAGCCCAATACCTTTGGACCATCATACTCAAAGCCCAAAAACAGTTGGCCCACAACACTATAAGGGATCCTTTTCCCTCATAATCTATATACTTTTCCATATACTCACCCACCACTTATTGGGTTCTTTTGGTTTTTTGGTTAAAGGTACCAATGGCTAACCCAATTGACATGGCTGCCCTGACCACATTCATGGCCAGTCTTCTTAAGAAATAAGAGGAGAATTTTCAAATAATTCTGAATGCTCAGCCTAATTTGAGGAACAAAGACATTCCATCATTGAAGAAGTGCGGACCATGGTTAATCAAGCTAGCCTTAACCCAACAAAAACAAACACAGTTTTAGATCAAACCACCTTAAATCTGAACTGGGCCCATCCTATTCCAACCCAAACCCATGATAACACTACTTCATCATCCAAAACAACCATTGACCTTATAGACAAGGGAAAGGCTGTTACTAGTACCCCTTAACCCAGTGAGGTTCCAAACATCATTACCCAACCTGATACTTCATCTCTTGCGATTCCTTTTCAAAGGAAGAAAGCTTTCTCTCACTCTGACCTGAGAACATTCATAGAGAAGCTTGAAGCCATGGAAAGGGCCCTTAAGAACCTCAAAAGGCATGATGAATGGGTAATGTGAACACTTAAAATTGCACCCCCAAACGATCAGTTTTCAATTACGAACCCATAGAATCAAACTGGGGCCCAGATTAGATCAGAAACGGGCCAAAATGGACCAAAACAGTATGAAAATCGGGTAGATCTGAACAGAAAACTAAACTAAAAATGAACTGATTTGGGCAGCACCATAGGAATTCTGCCAAAGCACACGGTGCCGCATGCGTGCCTCCAAGGCGCGCGATGTGCCGAGCATGCGACGTGCCTCTATAGCGAGCAGCATGCCAGGCTTGCCGCCAAGGCGATTGGCATGCTGCCTGAAGGCGCAAGGAGTGTGCCGCCGGTCGCCTCCTATAATACCCGAGATTTCCATACCCCATTAGAGTTATGGAATGATATAGAATATATATATTCTATAGATAGTGCATTATAGAATTGATAATGGGAACATAATGGAACTTTGTATGTAATGTATGTTAAATGCACGGATTGGGTATTTTATTGTTTGTATGTATTTTTATGTATTTAATTAAATTGAAAGGAGTAATGTATCAATTGTTAAAGGGTATATGATGATATGGGTAAGTGAGAAATATTATGCTAATGAAAAAGGACTGAAAGAAAATTACAGAAAACTTTTACGAAACGGAAGTTGCTCGGTTGGGCTTGTGATTGGGCTTTTGGACTCCAAAGCCCAATATCAATGTATGGCCGGCCCATAGATGGTTTAATTAGTAGGATTTTATTTTTTTTTAGTTTAAGATGTGATAAATTAAAGTTAGATGGTGAAAAAATTATTTTTGGCTAATAAGACTCGAAAATTGACTAAAAGTCAACTTACTTAAGCTATTTGAACTCTTTTTTTCTCCATATGAAGACCAAGTTCATTCTTTTGTTTTATTCACCATTATCACTCATGCATAGTCACCATAACACCTAAGGAACATCAAGACCATTGGTGTTAATCAAATCATGACCATTTATCTTGGTTCCATCATAGCCATTTGATTGTTAAAGTTGAAATCACCACCATTCAAGTTACTAACATATAAGCTAAATTTTTACCTTTTCTCCTCATTGTGTGCCATGCCATCAAAAGAAAGAAGGAAACAAAACTCATCCCAAATACCAAATAGCTATCATCTTGTTCTTATTTTCAAAGGCTAGCAACTAAAATTCCTAAGGTAAAAGTTAGTGCTTTATGATTCTTTTCGTGGTTACAAGTATGAATTTGATGTGTGATAGTAGTTATCTCTTTTTCTTTTCATTTATACGGTTTGGCTAAATTAAGGAATATCAAGGGGGATCTATTTTGTATGTCTATTGATATATTATGTAAATTAAAGTTTGGAATTGAAGGATTAACAAGTGAAATAAGCATGAAAGACATGAAATTCATTTTTGGCAATTTTCCTTATATGGTTCGGCCCATTCTAGAAATATGAGGGGAAAGTGTTCTAAATTAATTTTAATGATATCTAAGATCATTTGGGATATAGAAAAGTAGATTGAAAGTGTTAAATTGAATTATGGTGATTTTATACAAAACTTAAATTTTTGGAGGCATAATTGATAATATAAGAGAATTATATGATTTGATGAGTGTTTTTAATGTTTGAATGATGCTATATGATTAATATGATGTTAATTTCATGATTCTAAGTTCAATTTAAGGTTTGGATGTGAAATTATAGGTTTTCCCCAAAATCACCTTATTATGGAAAAAATAGGGATTTGTGAGAATCAAAGTAATTTGATTTCAATTGAATGATGAATATGAGTTATTTGAATGTTAATTTGATGAATCTATGTTCAATTTAAGGTTTGATTATGAAATTGGTATTTTTTTTTTCCCCAAATTCTAGGGTTTATGGAGTAAATTGGGGATTTTGAAATTTAGCTTGAATTAATTAAAATTGATTGGTTAATTAAGTTTGTATATGATATAGTTTAATGATTTCAAAATCAATTTGGAATTTGGTTGAATGAAAATGATTTTCCTCAAATTGATGGAATTGGTTTAATTAGGGATTTTGATTTTTAAGGTGTAAATTAATATTATGAATTAATAGAAAATATATTTGCTTTGATTCATGTGTGGGAAATGAAATTGAATTAAGGAATTGAATAGAGAAATGAATTAAATTTCTTGATTTGATTAATTGACTATTATATATATATAATGTTTGATTAAATAATTAATTATG
Source organism: Vernicia montana (assembly GCA_949750685.1). Taxonomy (NCBI): domain Eukaryota; kingdom Viridiplantae; phylum Streptophyta; class Magnoliopsida; order Malpighiales; family Euphorbiaceae; genus Vernicia; species Vernicia montana. The sequence goes on from CATKHJ011075468.1 coordinate 13,567, forward strand.
TAATGTGAGTATGTGTGATGTTTGTTTATGGATAAGGAAGGGAAAAATAAGATATGATAGTAAGGTTAAAGGGATAGAAATTAATATTTGATTTGTGTAATGTGTTGTAAAATCAAAAGGAAAGGGTATTATCCGCGATACCGAAGAGTCTCGTTTTTAGTCGGCGTCTAATATTATTATGAGCTAAGGAGTTTCGAGGTTAGTACAAATAGTATTATTGCTTTGTGCCTTGAATATGAGCTTTTTATGCTCAATCAATTTTTGTTTGAAATGCATTGCAACTCTTTGGCAAAGCATTATTTATTTATTGATTATTGAGCCAAATTGAGTAATTTATTCTTTATGACATTTGGCCAAATGAGCCTATGTTGTTTTGGTCTTTTTAATATGACCAATAATGGAAATTAAATTGTTATTGATATGTTATCCATTGAATCAATTCATGGATAGAGAAGATATATTGTTATAATAATTACATGATAAGTAGAATACCTTCTGATGTGGGGTAATACATCGGACCTTGTGCACAATGGTAATGGAACCTGCGGATAGGGTAAGATTATTCGAACCTTAGCTAGGAAAGGTTTAATGACCCCAGTACGTATGACCCGATCAGTTTTATGTGTGACTAGGCATGTGAGAGTGAGCAAGGCATAAGCCGCTACTCGTTTGATTATGAGGGAAACACACCGTTTCCAAGAAAGTGAATGAATTCTACTAAAAGTTATATTGTTGCTATAAATATGAAAATTGTTCCATAAAGACAATTTTATTAACATCGTTGTTGTTTAAAAGGAATTATTATTATTCGTTCAATATTGTTTATTCTGTATTATGTACTCACTGAGCTCTGTCTCACTCCTTAGTTATTATATTTATTTTTCAGGACCGGTTGATAGGCCAGCAAGGTAAATTCCAAGTTCTAGCTTTCACTTGGGAATTGCACTGCTAATTTAATTATATGGTATGTGAAGGAAGGGTGGAGCCAACAAGCAGCGGAAGCAATGCGATGGGGTGAAATTTCAAACATTTTAGTATTTCACTTTACCCATTATTGGTCCAAACTTGATTCAAGCAATCAATTTAATTTGTGTGTAAAACACATATGCAATTAAAGAAGAAGAAAGAGTAATTTCATTACCTCTTGTAGGTTCCTTCATTCTTTAACAAAGAGCTCCCTAAGTGTGAAGCCTCTAGATCATCCACACCTAGTTCCACCATCAAGTTTCCTTTGGTTTTCTTTGGTTGTTCTTGAATCCCTCTCTTGGTTGCCCAAATTAGATTCAAGATCTTCCAACTAAAACCTT
>CATKHJ011075739.1:0-15378 GCA_949750685.1 Vernicia montana
TTGAGTCACCTTCGGTCAGTCTGTCATCCCTTATCAAGGGCATGATCTCTAAGTCGTGTCCTCCTATCAAAGTGCTCAAGTCACCAAAAGACCCAAACCATTTGGCTCTCCTTCATTCCTAAAAAGTCTATCCCAACCTCTATGCCAATCCCACTAAATCCTAAAAGCACCATCCCCAAGAGCCTTCCTAGCCCAGATAGTGCATTCTTTCCTTTTCATGAATCATTATAACAAAACCACAAAGCTCAAGCTACCTGGTAGAACCAGAATCGACCAAACCCCTTGCAAAATCCACATCGTCCAAGCCATTTGTGGAAAACGTACCTCTCATTTTCAAAGCCCCATCTCCTTAATGAAACCAAGCCACCCGAAAAGTCCCACCGTAGACCGAAATCAAAGCAAATCCCTCTCACTATTCAAAGAGAGTCCAATCTCCTAAGCCCAAGACCTAGGTTGCCTAACAGATAGGTCAATCCCCTTAAATCAGAATCAACCAAATTTCTTCACTAAAGGATCCTCCACCCGATTAGCCAAGCCAAACTCCACTCGATCAGCCAAGCCAAAGGGTCCACCACCTAATCATCCAAGCCAAAGGGTCCACCACCTAATCAGCTAAGCCAAACCTCCGCCCGATCAGCCAAGCCAAAGGATCCTCCGCCCGATCAGCCAAACCAAAGGATCCTCCGCCCGATCAGCCAAGCCAAAGGATCCTCTACCTGATCATCCAAGCTAAAGGATCCTTCACCCTATCAGCCAAACCTAAGGGTCCTCCGCCCAATCAGCCAAGCTAAAGGATCCTTCACCCGATTAGCCAAGTCAAGAGGGTTCACCCGATCGATTAAATCTTATCTCTCGAATCGGTTTGCCATAGGCCGAAGCTTTCCCCTTATCAGAATCTTTTTTAAATCTCTCGAGCCAACTTGCCATAGGTTGAGGCTCCCTTTCCTATCCTTCTTACCCAAAAATGTCTAAACACTCACCTAGACATCAAGTTGATCTCTTTTCCCATCTTTCTAGAATCACCTTTCAAATAACCAATCGTTGGTTTAAGGTATTAAGTTTGCATAAACACCTTTCTACTTGAGGTCTAGATTACTTGTCATGGTCATCACTCAAAAATATCACAGATTTGTCAGACATTCCTAAGATAGCCTTAGGAACCCACCAAAGAGTCATTTTGCAACCTTCAAGTCACTTTGTTCCAATATCACATTTAGAAGTTGACATTGCATGCAAACTGTATTCATATTATACACAGAGCAAACTCGTGAATCCATCCTCTTGCATCCATACATTCATCTGTTAGATGCATCATCACAGATCATCCGTAGCATTGAAGTCGAACAAAAGGTCCATGAATCCTAAAACATGCATACATAAACATGCATCATCTATGCACCAACATCTATGCATATACAATCATTTGCAATCATACACCATCATATATAACCCAAGCTAATGACTAGAACCTCCTCGAAGCTAACCGACATCTTTCCAGAATTGACCAGTACCTCCTCGAAGCTGACCGACACCTTTTCAGAATTGACCAGTACCTCCTTGAAGCTGACCGACACCTTTCCAGAATTGACCAGTACCTCTTCGAAACTGACTGACACCTTTCTAGAATTGACCAGTACCTCTTCGAAGTTGACCGACATCTTTTCAAAATTGACCAGTACCTCCTCAAAGCTGACTGACATCTTTCCAAAATTGACCATTTCCTCTTCGAAGTTGACCGACGTCTTTCCTAAATTGACCGGTACCTTTTTTGAAGCTGACCACGACACCATTTCACAACTATACTTCCAAGCAAAGCAACCTTCCTTCACCCGATCCTGACCGCGGTAACAATTTTTCACCCGATTGAAAACCTCTCGAGCCGACTCGCCATATGTCACGGCTCTCCTCTTTTCAAAATCCCTCAAGCCGACTCACCATAGGCCGAGGCTCTCCTATTCTCAAAATCTCTCAAGCCGACTCGCCATAGGTCAAGGCTTTCATCTTTTCAGAATCTTTTGAGCCGACTCGCCATAGGCCGAGGCTCTCCTATTTTCAAAATCTCTCAAGACAACTCGCTATAAGCCGATGCTCTTCTATTTTTAAAATTTTTCGAGCCGACTCGCTATAGGCCGAAGCTCTCCTATTTTCAAAATCTCTCGAGCCGACTCATCATAAGATATCAACCACATAAGCATTGCTTATTAATCCTTCAATGCGAGCCTTATTCCTCACATTGTTTTTCAACTTTCTAAGATACCTAATACAATTCATAAAATTCAATTTCAATTTCATCGATATCTTAAGAACATTTACAAAAGATATATTTATAAAGTTACCTCTCAAATGGATATATCCATCGGTATTGAATTGGTTTGGCTATCCTTGCTTCATATGGTAAATGTACTGAGAGATGTTCCATTGAATTGAAAAAACTTGATGGGAAGATACGCTCTAGTTTATAGAGAATAATTGGAATCTCTTACTCAAGTCTGGCCATATCTTCATTTCTTATAACAGTTGCGGTTAAATCTTTGAAAAACAAACTTAGTTCCGTGAGTGCTTTCCACACATGTTGAGGTAATAGTTCATGGAAAGCAATCGGTACTAATCTTTGCATAAACACATAGCAGTGTGACTCTTCATACCAAACATCTTAAGCTTTTGCATGTCAACATATCTGCCTATGTTTGACACATATCCATTTGGGAATTTTAGATTTTTCAGCCATTTACACAACACTAACTTTGCCTATTTGTCAAGAGTGTAACACGCTTGCAGATATTTACCCGTGACATTTAACATCGCAAGCTTAGAGCGCCGATAATATTCATTTAACTCTTGTTTAGATTTAGTTGTGTCTTTTGTCTTTCCAGCTACATTTATCACAGTGTTGAACATATTCTCGAAAAAATTATTCTCTATGTGCATCACATCAAGGTTGTGCCTAATTAGATTGGTACTCCAGTAAGGCAAATCCCAAAATATGCTATGTTTCTTCCAACCACAAATTTTACTAATCGGAGCATTAATTTCTAGTGCACCTTCTTATGTTACCTTCTTCAATCCCAAATGGTCTATGATGTTCAGCAATTCTATTCTAGACCTTATTGGAGGTGCATCCTTCATCATTACCTGATTTTTACGGAATTTGTAGTTGTTCCGCCTAAAAGGATGGTTGTGTGGCAGGAACTTTTTATGATTATCAAACCATGATTGTTTACCACTTTTAGACAATGTAAATGCGTCTGATTCATCCATATAGTAAGGACACACTAATCATCCAGTAGCGCTCCAACCAAACAACATTGAAAAATCTGGAAAATCATTGATTGTCCACATCAGAGCCGCTTGCATCTGAAAATTATACTTCTGGGATATGCCATATGCCAGAACCCCTACCTCCCACAACATCTACAACTATGCTATCAACGGTTGCAAGTAAACATCTATTTTCTCTGTGGGTTCTTAGGACCTGGTATCAGTACTGCCAAAAACATCGAAGCCTCCTTTATGCACATCTAAGGAAGAAGGTTATATACTGTGAGAATGCCTGGCCATAATGAGTATTGCTGCCCTAATTAATCAAAAGGTTGAAAACCATCGGTGCATAGCCCGAGTCAAACATTTCTGATTTCTAATGAGAAATCTGGATGCAAGTCATTGAAATGCTTCCAAGCAATAAAATCAAATGGATGACGCATGACACCATCTTCAACCTCGTGCTCTGCATGCCATCGCATGTAATTCGCTAACGCATTCGATAGGTATAATTTGAGCAATCGCGATGTCAATGGAAAATACAACATTTGCTTTACCGGTACAAAGGTCCTCCTAATCGTACTACCGTCATGTTCTCAAGATCGCATGTACCATTAAGAGCCACATACCTTAAAACTGGTCATTTCTGAATCTTTACCCCAGTATATCATGCAACCATTGATACAACTATCAATCTTTTGAACCGGTAAGTTGAGCCCTTGCACCATCCTCTTGGTATGGTAAAAGTTATCAGGTACATATTTATCATCCGGCACGATCTCTTTAATTATCGAGGTGACTGCATCAAATGCCCTTTCAAATAAGTGGTGCTCGGACTTGACATTCAACAATCGCGCTATGAGAGAAAGCTGCAAATGCTTATCACAATCAGGCCACAAGTCATCATTTGCAGTATTGAGTATGTCATAAAACTTTTGCGCCTCCGGATTCAATGGTTCTTCCATTTCATCTGGATACGAATTGAAATTAGGCCAAGCCACTTCTATCACCATAGCCTCATATGCATTTTCATATCCAATTGAAAAATCTTTTTCAATCCTAAAATTGTGATTGGGCTCCCCGGTAAACTCCATCTCCCCGTGCCTTGTCCATACATGATAACCCGGCACAAATCCATTTCTCAAGAGATGGAACTTCACCATGTCAACTTCCCAATATGCTTTGTTCTGACACTTTCTAAGAGTACATGGACACTTAATCTTCTATCCATCCATGCACTCCGGATGACTACAAGCAAAATTAATAAATTCATCTAACCCTCGTACAAAATCAGGGTTAAGAAGCCCTGCTTTCAGCCTAGTGTTTATTGATTTGGATTTTAAACGACAAACAATAGTGTTTTACTAAGCGGGATTCAAAGAATAATATAAACTAAGGGAAAATTTCGGCAGAATTTCTCCTAAAATTGGACTTAAACCCCCTAAAAAATAAAAACTAAAACAAATATTCTATAACTATGAATCCATTGCGAATTCAATTGTTTTTATTTCAAATCCATCACAAAGGAAATCCTTAATCATTTTTCAATTTCGATAAATTATAAATATAATTCATTTTCAATAATTAGTTGTTAAATTCATTTCTAATAGTACAAAATTCAATTTCCTTATTACATTCCAAGGAACCCGTGGCTTATCCTTAGCAATTCCAACTTGAATTTTGTAAAGTTTCAATTCTTTGTTTTTAGGTTCACTTACTATTCCATCAATTTTTACCCATTTACAAATTAAAGTCATTTGTTCCAATTTTCTTAAGGGATCGAAGCTCATTTGTGGCCATGGTTCATGTTTTCCCATTCAAAAATTATTCTTTAATTACATAATCAAGGTTTTCAATTACACTATATTATTAACTCATCCATCAATATACCCATTTAAGCTTGTTTTACACCTATTAAAGTGAAGGAGTTAAATTATATATGAAATATTCCTCTAATTATTCTTCTTTGAGCCCAATTTTAAGTCTACTACAATCCCAACAATTCAACTCAATAATTATATATCTTCACAACTAATCAAAAGACTAATAAGTAAATTAAAAGTCGCATGGACCATAAACTTAGCAACACATCACATTCACAAAACTAAAATCACAATGCATATTCACAACCACACACACAAAGACATATATAATTTATATAACCTAAACCTAACATATATAATTTATATAATATTTTAATTAACATACAATAATTAAAATTTAAATACAATAAAATTTCTAAACCTAAAATTAAGAACCCTAAACCTAATATTTCTAACAATAAAATAATTGATAAAAAATTAATTTAAAATCCAAAACCCATAAAAAATCGGAGAAGAAGAGCTTACTTGAACTGCCACTAAAGATACCTGATCGGAGAAGAAGAGCTTAATTCTATTGGAGAAGAAGAGAGTTTATTGGAGAGCTTAAATATAAATCCAAAATCGGATAAGAAAACAAATAGAGAGAGAGAGACAGATTAAACAAAGAGAGACAAATAAAGAGATAGATTGAGAGAGACAGATTCGCACAAAAATAAAGAAAAAAAAAACATATAGCATACCTGATAAACGATGGCCTTCAGTTACCGGCACCGGAAGAGAGGGATTGGAGAGAGTAGATGACAGTGGCGAGAGGGATAAGAGAGGGAAAATTAGGGATTAGGAATTGTAGAAATGGGGAAGACGATACTGCATATCGATATTATTTAGGCGATTAGCGACGCCGTTGCAACGACAAACAGCATCGCTACAACTAAAACGACAAAATCATTGGCGTTTTATTTATTGAAGGTCTGCGACACCTTAGCGACCGCAAATCGGCGTCGCTAGACACTGTTTCACTACTCAATACTTAGCGATGACAAAAAGGCATTGCTACAATTATACGACATCGCTACCGTGTCGCTAAATATCTCTTTTCATTTGGATGGTACTTGGCGCCAAATCTAGCGACCCCTTATCCACACGTCGCTACTCAACGATGTAGATGACATCGTTATATGGATGCAAAATTTGCTGCCAAATTCCATCTAAATGGAGGGAGATATTTGGCAACACAGTAGCATCGCAAAGTCTAAAGTCGCTATGGCCTCGCTAGGGCATCACTAATCATGTTCATTGCAAACTCAAATTCAAATTCGTCGTACTGCATCGCTGATGCATCTCTAAGGCATCACTAGTTAGCTTCCCCTGCCAAGCGTCGCTAGTTGGCATCGTTATTGCATTGTTTTCTGGTAGTGTAAATTTTAAGAGGTTTTTAGCAATTAAAAATTTTTTTAAAAAAAATCTTAATGATATGGGGAGGATAAGAAATTCGAAAAGCAAAAATATTCATATTATGAATGGGAACAAGATAGAGCATTGAGTGATTCTGTCATGATCCGAACCTAGGGGCACTTGATCGACATTAGGGAAGGGAAAGCATAAGGCTTCCGGAACCCGTAGTAAGCCTGACTAACCACTAAATGATAAAACTGCAATGTGATAGTTGTAACTATCACATAACAAGGCTATGGGCTCACCTATTAAGTATAACTTGAACATAACATCATATCAAAGCCACTCAGGGCTAAAAACATAAATCGTATCATCATCATCATCAACATCCGGTTACTGCTTAACAGAACATCATAACATCCTTAATAAGAAAACTCAATTATCTTCTAAACTTATCATACACATACAAAATCATACCTCTGACCATACTATACAGAAATACATATAATGGAAATAACAATGCAGAGTTCCATAATTTATAGTATACATCAAAATGAAAATAATTACATAACTGCATAAAATAAATTTCACTGCTGAGGAATGATAAGCAGGAATGACTCAATTATAATTTTACTTCTCGAGCTCAACCTGCAATCCTGGAAAAATATTGAACAAGGATGAGCATTCGACTCAGTGAATGATACTAACCAATATACCAACCTGGTGTCATACAATAATTCTATATAAAAAAAAATATGCTTATGCATCGTGTCAAAAAGATAATCAATCACATAATCATTCAAGGATGGGAATTAGTCGATAGGGACCACTCTAAACCTCAATCTGGGGAGTCGACCCCTTCCCTTGGCTCTTTTGTTTCCAAACTACGGGACCACAGTGAGTCCAACTCTAACCAGGCAATCCTATACTCTCTTATCCATATCCAAGGGCCATGGCGAGACCAACTCAAACTAGGCTATCCTTATAATATCATCATCGTAATCATATATAAATCATCATAACATACTCATAATCGTAATCAAAACTCTATATGGTCCTACGTCATCCTAATCATATCCAAACATCCACATGTAATCGGTAACATAATTCATAATGCAATATTCACAATCATATGTTATAATGTCTTTATGCGTTCGTAGTGCATAATTTAGGGTTCTGATTACGATTATGAGTATGTTATGATGATTTATATATGATTACGATGATGATGATGATGATGATATATATATATATATATATATATATATATAGCAAATCCAATGCATGATAAATAGGAAAACATATTAGAAAGTATCACTCACAAACTTGACGAAATCTAAACGAGATCCTCCAAAAATGTCTGACAACTAGTAGCTAGAAAGACTCCTGAAACATCAATACTGTACAATAAAGGAAGTACATTAGGATACAAACAATTACAACCTTAACCCTTAAAACTATACTTAATGACTTATAAAGATTCTGTCAAAATTTTAGTAGAACCTCCCGTATAATTAGGACATAACCCCACTGAAACAAAGAAATACACACTTCTAAATAATATCCACCACTCACATAATCCAATCACAACTCAACGACCCCCTCATGTGTCTCTTAATTCAGCAAACATCACAACAATTCTAACTTATCAATTACATACAATTAATCATACTATAAGACATCAATTGAAAGAAATTCATTTACAAGAAAATTTTACTTTTAAATGTAATTCATATCTAAAACATTCTTTTATAAAATCCTTTCTAATAAATTTACTTACACGAATAACTTCATTTATAATAATTTTAATTTACCTTAAAAACCTTTTGGTATGAATTTAATTCCTTTAAAATCATTTACTTGAATTTAAAAACTCGAATACCAACATTCATATTCTTACGTAAAGGAAACATTTACAACTTAATATTATTTAATAATTATCTCCTTTTAATAACTCATTATACAAATAAACTCCTTTGTTAATAAAACTAATATAGTTTATAAACCATTTAATTATTAATATACCTTAAAATCATATATCATACGTATAAGTACATACATAGAATCTTTCAAAATCATTTATTGGAATTGCTATTAAATATTATAATTTAAATTTTTACAATCATAATAATATATCGTAATATAAAATCAACTTAAAATCCTTTATAAAACATCTCATCTCGATGCTCGATCAAAACAATATAAAATTCATATATATATATATATGCTCTTCGGGAGAAACTCTACGATTGAAACTCTCTATGAGTTCAGGAAAAAGTGTTTTGCAATTTGTCATTTGTAAATGGAGTTGCCACTTCAATTTTATTTGTTTTAATTGAAAAAATTAAAGGAAACCCCAAATTGAATTGACTCCAATTTATTTAATTCATCCCATTGAAAAAGCACTAATCCGCGAGTGACCAAAGAGGGCTCAGGGATTAGGTTTTGGTAATTAACAGTTTAACGAAAAAGTCATTTTCTTTAGTTTGGTTAAGGCGCAAAATAACTTTTATATAAAAAAAAAGGTGATTTTAGTGTATGCATGAACATGAATACAAATGATGAATGAAATAGTTATAAATGATACAAAAATTATATGAATGATAGTTATAGAGAAATAAACAAAAATAAATCCTACTTAAATAAAAAACAAATAAGATAAAGATAATCTTTTCTCTAGTCCTTATAGGTACTAGGAAAAGTACATATTCCCCAACTAATTTAATAGAAAAATAAAGAACATATAAAGCAATAAAAGAAAGACAAATAAAATATGAAAGCAATTAATAAAAGAAAGATAAAATAGAAAGGAAAAAATATTATTAAAAATATTTTGGAGTTAATGCCTTAAAGGTTGGCATGTCTGCGTATCCTGTTGAATAGGAATCAAACCCTACACATTTCTTCCTTCTTGCGAATGAGAGGTTTTGACAAAAAAGGTTGATTTGGTTATTTATTTAATTAAGATTTTAAATTAATAAATTTTAGATCTTTTCAGTTTTAGACCTAAAGAAAGGCGTAGGATGATGAATTCTAGATCTGAATTTAGAATTTCAAAATGAAAGAGAAGAAAGGAATTTTACCTTTACTTTTCTTGGCTTTCTCACAAATGGGACAAACTTAACTCCGGATCTGAGCTCCACTTTGGATTAAGAACTCCAAAATTGGAATTTAAACAAAAAAGTTAGCTAAACAAAGCAAATAATAATAAATTATTTTTGATATTCTCCCCCTCTTTTTTTTTTTCAACTGTTAGAAGTGGAGGAGTATTTATAGAGGAAGGAAGGCTCAAAAGCCATCGACGGCACGGGTGGCACGCATACGGTGCGCACGCCTTGGCGGCATGGTTCTAATGCCGCCTGAACCGGTTCAGGCCTAGTTCAGCTTTATGTCTGGATCGATTCGATTTTGCACTATTTTGGTTCGTTTTGGCTCGTTTCTGATTCGATTTGAGCCCGATTTGATTTTATGGGTTAGTAATTGATAACTGGTCGTCTAAGGGTGTAATTTTACAGCTGCCTCCTCATCAGAATTATCTTGTCCGTAAGGCAATTCTAATGATAGTGAACCTGGGGAATAGAGATGGAGTAAGGAACCAAAGGGATGTTCAGGTCAGTGACTAGATATTTCTAGATGGATTGATATGACTTTGGATAAAAGGTAGGAAAAGAAACCAGAGGGATGTCTAGGTCAGTGGCTAGATATTTCTGGGTGGATTGGTTGATAAAAGAAACTTGTCCTCTGAGATTTAGATTAGAACGGAAGTGATATTCCCGATTTCTTCTAAAAATTTTGAAATGAAAGTGATATTCTCGGTCTGCTTGGGTAAAAGATCCTAAGGCTATCCTAGGATGGTCTGATTTTGAAAGGTATTCAGATTTAAGGTATGGATCCTAAGGCTATTCTAGGATGGTCTAATTTTAAAGTTGGTTCTTTCTGGATTCAGGAGTTCGGATTGATTATCTGTCTTATTTCAAGAGCTCTAATTAGTGATCTGTTTAGTGTGAAATGCATCTGACTATGAAAAAAATTATGAATTGGATACCTTGAACCTATGAAGGAGGGTCAATTTGGTATAATAGTGTTGATCTTTGTAGAGGAAGGTGCCCCCATTTTGGAATGATGAAGGATAGTGGCTTAGTTGTTATGCCCTAAGAGAAAGTCAAGGCAAGGTCAGGTTTTGGCCTTTAGAAGAGGTCATGCTTGGAAGGCTTAGTCAGGTGTGGCCTAGAAAGTTATCTTGGAAAGCTAGGTCAGGTTTTATCTTTGGTGGAAATCACGCTTGGAAGGCTCAGTCAGGTGTGGCCTGAAAAGTTATCTTGGAAGGTTGGGTCAGGTGTGGCCTGAAAAGGTTATCTTCGAAGGTTAGGTTAGGTTTTGCCTTGGAGGAGGTTATTGCTTGGAAGACTCGGTCAGGTGTGGCCTGGAGACAGTTATTTTAGAAGGCTCGGTCGGGTTTTGGGAGATCATGCTTGGAAGATTCAGTCAGGTGTGGCCTAGAAAGGTTATCTTGGAAGGCTGGGTCAGGTTTTACCTTGGAGGAGGTTATTGCTTGGAAGGCTAAGTCAGGTGTGGCCTGGAAAGGTTATCTTGGAAGGTTGGGTCAGGTTTTGCCTTTGAGGAGGTTATTGCTTGGAAGGCTCAGTCAGGTGTGGCCTAGAAGGTTATCTTGGAAGGTTGGGTCAGGTTTTGCCTTAAAGAAAGTTATTTTGGAAGGCTCGGTCAGGTATGACCTGGAAGGTTATCGCTTGGAAGGCTCAGTCAGGTGTGACCTGAAAAGTTATCTTAGAAGGCTAGGTCAGATTTTGCCTTGAAGGAGGTTATTGCTTGGAAGGCTCGGTTTGGTATGGCCTGGAAGGGTTAAGATTGTGGTTTGGCTTTGTGTGATCCATCTATTAAGAGTCAGCCCCTAGATATGACTTTTGGAGGTAATTTGACCAATTGATTTTGCCCTTTTGATGAGGATTAAGCTAGGGATGGTTTGTAAGTTTGATTTTGCTTGTCTAAAGGACTTGGACTTTTAGGGATGATATGATTTTTCCAAGAAGGCTTAGATCTGGAGGAATGGTATGATTTGTCAATAAGCTATGGGATGGGTTTTGACTGGCTCGAGCCCTTTTTAATCAGCTTGAGAAAGATAGGCCTTAGAAGCCATAACGCAACTTTGGTTTTGCTAAGGAGACTGGGCTTCAAGGGTCATGAGTCTTGAGAGACTTTGAATTTTTGGTAGGCTTGGCCCTTTTTAATCAGCTTGAAGATGATAGGACTTGGGAGCTATAACTCGACTTTGGTTTTGCCAAGGAGACTGGGCTTCAAGGATCATGAGTCTTGAAAGACTTTAGATTTTTAGTAGGTTTGGCCCTTGGAAGATGAGATTTTACCAAGAAGACTTAGGTTTAAAAGGACGATAGGCTGGATCTCTTTTAGAAAAGTGTTGGGTAGGTTGTATAATTTTGCTATCGCAACATGTATGGAGAAGATAAACACAACTATCTTATTATCTGAGATTGTAAAGACTCTTAAAGTGACAGGATTCTTGGGAAGACACTGGATTGATTTGGATGACGACTCATAAGACGTGCCCTTTGGATGGATGGTAAGAGCTGTTTAGCTTTTTAAGCTTAAAGACTTAACAGACGACTTGAAAGATATACCCTTAATGAATGATAAAGGCTATTTAGCTGCTTGAGCTAAGAAACGTGACGGATAACAGGAAGGATATGCCCCTACTAAATGATAAGGGCAATGTGAGAGATGACTAAAAGAAGATATGGAGGACATGCTTATGATGGATTTGACAAAAGATGATTCGGAAGGTGTGCCTTTAATGAGGGATCAGCCGAAGGATGATGACTTAGAAAGATATGCTTTTAATATGGGATAAAGGTATAAGGGACAGAATGATTTGACCAAGATGACTTTTTTTTTCTTTTTTTTTTTAAAGCTTTAACTTTTGCTCAAGCCGCCCTTTCGGGTTTTCACCTCGACGAGCTTGCACTAATTTATGCCTAAGCCGCCCTTTCGGATTTTCAACTTAGGGCTAATCAATGAATTTTGGCATTTAAAGATTATTCCACCATGATTTGGGCTGCTATTTTCCTTCATCTTAGGGCTCTAACCTTTGTCTAGACTATTCCATTGAGTTTCTAGTCTAGAGAGAAACTTTGTGGGGATATCAGGTCCATTTTGAAATTGCCCCTTGTTGAGGTGTTATGTTTGATTACCCAAAAGTGCAATGGGTAACTTTATTAGATTGCCTTTAGTTTTGACTGCTCCAACTGAGAAGATCACCACTTGGTGTTCTTTATTGACTATCTTTTGGTTAGGAGCTAGTGAAGCGGCTGTTGATGTGGGCACAAGAATATCTCAAGTTTCAATTTTTCCAAATCATAGTGGATTTCATGGTGAAATGCAAATGCTTACTAAAATTCATTGATTTTATTATTATTTTTTTTATTTTTTTGAGAAGCAACTATTTTAGATTTAAACAAGAAATATGAGAATAGAAAAGTACACAAATAACATAAATATTTTATTGCAAAATGAGAAGATAGTACAAAAATAGAAGAATACACAAATGACATACTCAGACTTGAACTTGGACTTTGAACATGGACTCAAACTCAAATTTTGGATTTGGACTCAATTTCAAACAGGTCAGATTAGTTGAGCTTGAGCTCCTCCGTAACATACTACTTAGGTAGAGGTGAGGTGAGGTGAGGTGGGGTCTGTTTTTCACTTCGGTGAAGATGCATGGATCATAATGAAGGATTTAGTTTGAAAAGGAAGGTGGAATCGAGGCATGTCTGTTTTAGCCTCAAAAGGTCATGGGGTTTAGATTCTTCATCACTATTCATATCGGTGGTTGAGAATTCAGGTTGAAATGATTCGCTTTTAATGCAATCTTCAACCTTTGATGCAATTGCAACCAAAGCTTTGAAAGTGGGCAGGTATTAGATTAGAAGATGGGCTTGGTAGGCTGGAAGTAGGTTCTTAACAAGGTATGAACCCTCAATTTTGCACCCTTATGATGCTGCCGCAGCTTGACACATACTGAATTTCATACGCTACACAGAGCCGGTACGGCAGTTCCGCTACGATGATAATTAATTTTGGATCCACTGCCACTGACCAGTAATTTTTCAGACTTCAGAATACTATGAAAACTGACCCGAAAGCCCCGAAAACTGATCCGAATATCCCAAAAACTCAGAATCTGTCAGCCAGCGCCACGTCAGATACCGCCGGAAGGCCCGACGGCGCAGCTGGGGCACAAAAATTTGCCGGTGGAGCCTCAAAAGGCGTGCCCGTACCTGCACCTCAAAATTACCTTTTTGCCACTCCTGCCCTGAAAATTTCATTTTTACCCTTTTTTTAGCCCACTTTTCAGCCCCTTTTTGGTCTTTTTTACCCCACCTTCATTTCCTATAAATACCTCATCCATTTACACTTCAACACACACCTCAAGCATTTGTGATTGCTATCCACTTGTTTCCTCTCTTTCTCTCTCTCTCTAATTAGTTTTCTGGCTTATCAATAAGTTAATTAATTAAAAATCAATTTTAATTATTTAATTATTTAATTAGTTTTAATCTCAATTAATTAATTAATTAAAAATTAATTTTAATTAATTAATTTTTCAATAAGTTTTCACCCACTCTCAATTAATTAATTAATTAAAAATCAATTTTAATTAATTAATTAATTTTTTAATTAGTTTTCACTTAATTTGATTAATTAATCCTTTTAATTAATCATTTTAATTAATTAATCATTTTAATTAATTAAAATTGGGTAATTAAGCAACCAAGTCACCAAATTAATTCCTTTTTCAAAACCAAAACCAATAAAACAATATTTCGGTCCTGAAAATCACTTCGCCCACTCAAAATTCCCCCAAAAAGAAGGTACATCATCTTCTCTCACAAACTCCAAAATCACCCCAAATCAAATCAAATCAATCTGACCAATTCCTAAACCTCTCCACCTCATAGTGGAATGAACTACGTGGGTTTTGATTCTCATTCAGTGGGATATATAGGCACGCTTGGAATCTGAATCCAAGCCTCAAATCTAAATCCAATCAATCCCCTTCCCCTTTTATTTTTCCATGTAAAATGTAAATTTATACTTTCCTTGTAAATTTCAATTAAAGTAATTAATTATTCAATTATTTTGAAGTAAAGGAGTGATTTTGTAATTTTCCTAATACCCATAAAGATTAGAGGAAATATTATCCTTTACTTGTGGATGTTTAAATATCTGCTTTTTATTTTTCCATCTGTCTCATAATTATGTCATGCTCATACATTATAAATTGTCATTAAATACTTGTCATTCATGAAATCAATTTTCAAAAGTCAAATTAAATTTAAAAGCCAAATCAATATTATTTTAAAACCAAAAACTTAGTTCCCGAGCTCAACCTGGTTCGAGAACTAGCGACTTTATCCTTGGGTAAATTAATCAAAGATTAATAAATTGGAGTCAAATTAAGTTTTTCCTTAATTTTTCCATTTAAAATAAATTAGGGTGACGACTCCCAAATCCTTTTCAAAAATCAAAAATTAATTTTTCGAGGCGATAGCCGCTTCCAATCGTGAGCACTGAAACTCGTACCTAACCTCCCTTAAAAATCGCTTAAGCCTTTCCTTAAGGCATCATTTTTCCCGAGCGAGGGGAGGGGCGTTCGGGCGAGGCCTCACAGTTGGCGACTCCACTGGGACTAGTTGCCACCCTTTTATCAAATAAAAGGAAAGCAAAATAAGAGGATTACTATTTAGTTTGGATTCTTCCCAAAAATAATCTCCATTTGACATTTAAATTTAATTTGACTTTCATGCATCACTTTGCATAATAAAGACTCCTTGCCTAGCTTTAGATTTAGGAAAACTTTTGGATG
>CATKHJ011076138.1:0-2500 GCA_949750685.1 Vernicia montana
TTCTATGGACTTTATCAATATGAGCATGTTAATATTAAGCTTACAGATAAATGAAAAATGCCAAAATTATATTTATTAAATCACATAAATAATGTTATTACATCCCAAAATTGATGGTCTTTAGGGCATAACACTTTCACATAAGGAGTCAGTGCTTGAGCTAATGGGAATGACAGAGGTGTCAAAAGGAGATAAATACCTTGGCCTTCCTACGAGGACGATCAAAGACAAAAGCATGCTCTTTCATCACAGAGAGAATGAATTAAAGGGCGCATTCATGGAAGAGGAACCTGTTATTGCATAGGGGTAGAAAGGTTATTGTACAATCAGTGTTAACAGCTCAAGCTAACTACCTCCTCTTATGTTTCAAGATACAAAAAGAGGTGTGTTGGAAAATAAATAGAATTGTGGCTGACTTTTGGTGGGGAAATGGAGAGGAGAAGAAAGGTGTACATTTCATGGCCTGGGATAAGCTAGCAAAATCGAAGTATAAGGGTGGTTTGGGCTTCATAAGTTTTGAAATGTTTAACATTGCCCTGCTAGCAAAACAAGCTTGGAGGCTAATTTCTTATCCTGACTGTCTATGGGCGCAAATTATCAAGGCAAAATATTTTCCCTTCTCCAATTTTTAGTCAGCAGGAAGAAGCCAAAATGGTTTTTGGGGGTGGAATAGTCTCTTGGAAGCCAGGGAAGTAATTAAAGCAATAGCAAGGCTAAATATGGGTAATGATAAATCAATTCGGGTATGGTCAGATCTTTGGATTCCAGACCTTCCAAGATTTTGAATTAGTTCAGCTCCTCCATCTGGCCATTACCCCCTCCGAGTCTATGAACTGGTGTGTAATGACCTAATTTTTACTAAATTTTAAAAATAGTATTTTATAAGAAATTATTTTTATTTAATTATTTATGTTTATATATTTATATTTAATGATATATGTTATGTATTTAAGGTAATGAAAATATTATATGATATTAGTTATTGAAATTTTTTAGATTATTATAATGTCGAAATAGTATTATTTATTATTAAAAGAATTATGAAAATTTATATTTTAGACTTTTTATTATAATTTTAAAAATGTATGTATATTTGTTTAATAGTAATTAAAAAAATTATGCATATAGATATTTCACAAAATAAAAATATTTGCGGAAATAATTGTGAAATTAATTATTTATGTTTTGATTTTATTTTAGTCTATGCATTAAAGAATTTTTTAAGAATATAGAAAAATATTAATTTTAATTTAAATTAATTAAATTTTAAAGGAATTATTATTATTATTATTATTATTATCTACATATATATAAATAAATAAATAAAATTCAGCACATCTGATTGGTTTAAAGCAACCAATCAGATGGTTGCTATTATTTCGGGGAACTGTCAGCAGAAGCAAAAGAGAGAGAGAGAGTAGAGCTGCCAGCCTCAACCCGCTGTCGTCCGGCGAGCTTCGGCGGACACGAGCGCCACCACCAAGAAGACAAGTCACCGGCGAGCTTATGGGCAGAGGCACGAAGCGAACGGCCACCTGAGTTGCTTCCACACGCCGTACAAAGCGGTCGCTGGCGAGGAAACTTCTAGGATTGTTTCCAACCGATTTCAGCGTACATTTCCTGCAAGTCAAGTACCATTAAACTCCTCTCCTCTCCACCCTTTGTTCACCTAAGGAAGAGATCGAAAAATAAGATTTCATGGCTTTCAAGGCAATTTTCAGCAAATTGAAAAAGAGTGAAACTACATCGCCGGCAGTCCTACAATCAGCGACTCACGATCTACAAATTGGTATGAATGACACTCTCATCCATACCAATTTGTAAGGTTTAAAGACAAGATGTCCATAAGACATCCATAAACCGACACCGTTTCATGGTGGGTCCCATCAATAATAAGGTAACCAAGTTTTTGCAAGAAATAATGGAAGATGCCATTGATAGCAAAATGAAAGGACAAAAAAGCCATCAAATGGAAGAAATAGTGGCTTGGGAAGGCAAGGTCTCCCACGTAATTTCACTGATTTAAATAAAATTGAGAATTCTACAGTAAAAGTTTAGTGCTATCAATATATTTATATAAATATATATATATTTTTAAGATGGATTTTATTTAACATATTTACTATAAAGTTATTTTTTAATTAGGTTAGTTGTCTAATAATTAAATGGTTGATTAATTGTCTTTTATTACAAAAGAATATTAGTTTAAATATTAACAGTCTATTTTGTCCATAACACACACAAAATAAAAGTCATAACCCGGAGCTGAGTTAGAATTTGATTATGGAGGACAATATTAAATTTTGAGTATTTAAATATTTATCATATAATAATAAAATTTAAATATATTATATTTATAACAAATAACACATCAATATTCATAATTAAATATCCTAAAATACAGTATTACATTTATAATCTATTAAAATATAAATCATCTCTCTTTCATGTTATAAAAATCTTTTATAAATGAATATATACTAAATTTTTTAGTCATTTT
>CATKHJ011076138.1:7500-11731 GCA_949750685.1 Vernicia montana
TTCGACATTCATTGGCCATCAACGACACCAATGATAAACCTAATGTACCTTTGTTTTTTTATTGTTTTCTTACATTCAACTTTACATAAAAATTTCAAAAAAAAAAATTAGGAAGTTCTTAGAGATCTAAATACAAATTTCCAATTTTCAGATATTGAAATTTAACAACATAATATATTTTCAAAATTAAGAATATTCTTGAATTATTTGTATGTTTATGAAAATTAGATTCTTTTTAAATGTCTAAGAAATAGTGGCGGACACAGGATTTCAATCGATGGAGGCAAAATTTATTAGTACCAATTTTTTTACAGAGTTTTATTTAAATATAAAAATCTAATTATAAAATTTTTTAGAGCTAGAGGTATAAAAAAAATTAAGGGAAAATATGAAAAGAAGTAAAAATTTTAGGGTATAAAATAAAAAAATAAAATATTATAGGTATAAAATTACAAAAAATTATAGAGTTAAAGGATTACCTATAAAAATTTCATGAGTTAGAAAGGTAAAAATAAAAATTGAAAGGGCAAATATGAACAAATATAAAAATTTAGGGAAACAAATATGAAAAAATATAAAGATTTAGGGGGCAAATTACACTTAAAATTTTAAAATTTTAAGTGTAATTTAAAAAAAAAAAAAATTATGTGGTTAGGGAGCTGTGGCCTCCCCTTGTCCCTTTGTGTTCGTCATTGCTAAGAAACCTCTCAGGTCTTAGGTTCGACTTCTACAATGTTTATAATATTCGATATAATTATATATGATAGTTGAAAATGTATATCTAACTTGTTACCTCTAATGTATATAATATCTCTTAATTAAAAAAAAAAAAAAAAAAAAAAAAAAAACACCCTAATATGCTCAATCTACAAATTTTAGTTTTGTTCTTTTTTATATTACTATGTGATATCAATTTAGGGAATGAATAGACAATATGGAGACATTGGATTTGTTAAATTTCCTATGTAACTAAAAAATAAAAGATTTGTGAACACAAATTTTTTTTTTATTGAATAGTTTTGAAAAATCTTATAGATATAGTAATAGATTAAAAATCTTATATTTTTAGTCCCCATCAAAACTTTATTTAATTAGATGTTTATTTCAATTAGGTTGGTTGTTAATTATATATATGTGATCTTTTTTTTTTTTTTTTTTTTTTTTTGAGCATTGTGATCCTTTTATTTATAAATAGAGAAAGTTACTTATTATATAATAGAAAGTTACATAAGAAATCACATAACTAAAAATTATGAAAATTTGTTATTTTGAAATAAATAATTAAAAAATTATTATTCAGTTAAGTCAATCATATGTGATTTGATTGATTTTCTCATCCTTTTAAAAGTGTGGGAAATAGGAGGTATCAGGTTTGAGTCTTCCAAATCACAAAAGAATTGTCACCAATTTGATGAAAAATATTAAAAAGGAAGGTTACCCCCTATTGTGTAACCTACAATGTTAATCGAGTATTCTTAGGGGTAAGCATTCGGTCGGTTCGGTTCAAAACCGAACCGAACCAAAATTATATTTTTTTAAATTAAACCGAATCGAAAAAGTTCAGTTCGATTCGGTTCAGTTTTTCAGTTTCACTGTTTTTTTTTCTTTTTATTATAATAAACTATATATATATATATATATATATATATATATATATATATATATATATATATATATATATATATTAAAATTTTGGTTGGTTCGGTTCAAATTAAATTTTTTTGTAAAAATTAAATCAAACCAATCGGTTCGATTCAATTTTTCAGTTTTGGTTCGATTTTACTCACCCTTAAGTATTCCCCTCCCTAGTATAAAAAAATATATAAATATATTATTCAATTATTTTTTTAAAGTAAAAAAATATATATTATTTATTACGGACCTAACCCATATCACATTTGGAAAAAAATTACCTAACCCATATCACGTGGTTCATCTGCTGGTCTTATACGGTGGATATGCCATTTTCATTCATTTTATTAACATAGTACTTTATACCAAAAAAAACATAAATAACATGGTACTCCTAGACCCCATGTCTCACATAGGGACAATTATTTAATGTATTTTGATATTTGATTATATACATTTTACTTGCTAAATTAATGAGAAAAAAAAAAAAGAGTTACAATTTCAATTAGTTTTTATATCATTACAAATTAATTTGATAAATATACAAAAGTATTGTAAATTGAAGTTGAATTATTGAATAACATAATTTATATATAAATGTGGCATAAATTTCATTATTAATTATTCAAAGAAATCAAATGAAAAACAAAGGAATTAAAGAAAAAAAAATAAGATAGAAATTCTAAAAACTTAAAATTACCTCTAATGAGAAGCAAGTTAAAAACGTAATTTTTTACATAATAAACATAATTGAACAAAACAAAAAATTGACGAAGGAAAAATAATTAAGTTTTTTGAAATATGAAATATTGAGTCTCTCTCTCTTTTTTTTTAAATAAAATTAAATTTCATTAATTATCAGTAGCTGAATACAAATTTCAATATAAAAAGACCTGACATAAAATCAATTACCCTAACAAGAGCAAATTGATTCGCAGATCGCAAATGTTTAATAGAATATCAAACTTTCATATAATTGGTTTTGAAAAATTGCGACTGTAATAGTGGAACAATGTGACAAATCAATGTCCTTTTTACAAGCATCTGAAACGCAATAGTGCACAGACATACCACCAGATTCATAATAAATAAAAAAAAAACTTCTAATAAGGAAAGACATAACAAAACTTCTAACAATGGAAGACAAAATAACATAAAAAAATAAAAAAAATAATCTAATACAAAATAATAAAATGAAAAGTATCATCCTAGCAGCAGTAAGCACATATCCATCCATAAGCTTATAGGAAAAATGGAGATGGGAAGGCGACAGTGGAAGCAAGGAGACAGAGAACGAAATCGAGTATAAAGAGCGACGAGTGACGGTAGAGGAGGACGCGTAATTAGAGGACGAATGAGTGGAGCTGGTGGTGGATGTGGCAACAACAACAGATATGAGATTATCCATATCAAATATAATATAAAATATTGAAACCACTGCCAATCGCCAATCAAAAGAGAAGATCGGCGGTGATTCAAGAAATAAAATTTAAGGGAGAACTAAAGAGAAAATAAGAAGAAGAGACAGCTAAGGTTTTTTTCTCACACAATTGTGAGGTCTCACCCGAATACCTGTCCAATCCACTGAAATGGAATAGAAATGTTCATTCGGGTTTGTACTCAAGATGGAATTCTCGGGTTCAGATTGATTGATTTTGAAAAGTGTTTTGGGAGTCGCCACCTTACTTTATTTTTATTTGAAAAAATATAAGGTAAAAACTCATTAATGACTCCAATTATATTCCAAAGGAAAAAAGATCACTAACCTCAAAATAAAAGAGAATTCGGAGACTAGATTTTCGGTTCATTTTTATTAGTTTGACAAGTTTAATACAAAATGGCTTAAAATTGATTTCATGAACAGATATAAATATATGAACAATTAAATATATGCATGAACTATTATTAAATAATAAAATAAGGTAAAGAAAGTACTAAAAGGCAAAATAAAGAAAGTAGAAAAAATAATTAAATTTACAATTTGAATCAAAGTAGGGGATACTTCTTCTAACTCTTATGAAATTCTAGGGAAGTCACACATTCCTCAAACTAAATAAAAGTAAGAAAACAGACAAACAAAAGAAAACACAAAATCTAAACTATGTGAAGAAGGTGAAAGAGGAGAAAAGTTTATTTTAATTGGATTTGATGTTTTAGACAAGCATGCCTATGTATCCCTTTGAATGAAAATCAAAATCCACGTAGTTTGCCCTTCTTGCGAAGGGGTTAGTTTTAGTCTTAACATTTTATCATATTTCAGTTCATTGATTAAAATGTGAGTTGATTAATTGATTTAACCAATTTAATTGATTACCAAGTTGTTAGTTAAGTCAGATTCTAATTAACAAATAAATAGATCAGTTCAAGTTGATTATAAAGTTAATTAAATCAGGTTCTAATTAACATGTAATTTCTAAAGTGATTAACTAAAAAGAAAGGGATTGAAAGAGAAAGGGAACATACAAAGAAAAAGGAAAAATAATAAAATATGCGAAATAAAAGACCTAATTAAAAGAAATGGATGAAAGAGAAGGGAACATGCAAAGAAACCTTACGAGAAATAATAAAAGGCAAACAAAGTAATATAAAAAATAAATAA
>CATKHJ011076246.1:0-12960 GCA_949750685.1 Vernicia montana
ATCCACTTATCAATCATTTATATTTATGAATAAATCCAATTGATTATATTTAAAATAATCAGTTTTTAATAATTCTAAAAATAAAAATCAGTCTATTAGCCATCGCATTCATAGAAATCATTTTATCAAATTATTTATTAGAAACCAAATATTAATCTTAAAACTTATATTTCTAATTCATTTTAAGACCTTAAAAGAATGAGATCTGGAAATAAACTTCAACTCTCGTTCCTTCGTTCATAACCTAAATTAAACAAATGGTAGCTAAGCATTTGTCTATAATTAATTAATCAATTCAATTAAGAACAGATAAATATAATCAAAATGAATTTTTATTTAATATTCATATCATGATAGTTTCATATAAAACCCTAGACAAAGATTAATTTAGTTCACGGGAAAATAAATAATAATTTCCATATCATTAATATCAAAATAATACATTGAATTAATATTATCAATCCAATAATTAAAAGACAAAAATAATAAGTAAATAAACTTACAATTTAATCAAGTGCTTAAATCCAATCTTTTGGTATTTGCACCAAATAAAATATCTCAAGAATAAAATACAATTTTTATTGATAAAACTGATGAAAATACATATCTAAAAGAAATGGTGTTTAAATTTGAAAGTGGAATGAAATAGGAGAAAAACCTATTACAATGCGAAACTACTGCTACATGCGAAAAAAGAAACTAAAAAAAAAACTAAAACTATTATCTAAAACAATAACTCTTCTCTGCCCATAACATCCCCTCACCTTTCTCTTCAATCCTATATATATATATATACATATATATATATATATATATATATATATATATATATATTAAACACCTTTTTTTTTTCTTTTTCAAAGTTTTTTTTTTTGTGTGTTTTTTCTACAATTTCAAAAGTAAGTTTGATTTTTTTTTTAAAAGTATTTTAATCATCAATCATCAATCACTGATTGATGA
This sequence comes from Vernicia montana, assembly GCA_949750685.1. Taxonomy (NCBI): domain Eukaryota; kingdom Viridiplantae; phylum Streptophyta; class Magnoliopsida; order Malpighiales; family Euphorbiaceae; genus Vernicia; species Vernicia montana. Next base: position 961 of record CATKHJ011076246.1, read on the forward strand.
TTTTGACTTTTATTATTTTATTATTTATTATTTATTTTTATTTTTTAATAATATAAAATAGTGGAACCTATTATTTTTATTATAACTCTATATTTATAACCTTATTTTTCATTTCATGGTCTACTTTTGCTTCAAATTCCTCTATTTATTTATTTTATTTACTAAACTGAACAAAACTAACAAACATATTAAAAATACTATAATTAAATATTAAATAAATATTAAATTAACATTAAAAACATAATTTAACACACAATAAAATTATGACAAAACATCCGCTCATGGATCTTTCTATCCGTGGTGGGCAAGCTTAAGGTCTCAACAGTACAAGTTTATTTGGATTGGTCCAGCTGCAAATCTCTTGCTTTCGAAGGTGCTAAATTCTATTTATTGACCACAAGCGGCGGTGAAGGCGATTGTGGAGAGGGTAGATGATTCTAGAATGGAGAAACTTAATCAAGGGTTTAATTATAATTTAATAAAACATGTAGGCTTATGAATCGTGTGTTATATAGACCTTGAGTCTGGTGTTTGTATTTTTATGGACGTGAAGTCCAGTTTCAAAAACTCTTTATGGGGCAGGCTTTCTTTGAACTTTAGGTCCAATTATGTTTTCTTTAAATAGGCTATTTTTAAATGTATGAGCTTCAATTGTACTGTTTTGGGCTTTAAGTCTTATTAATGCTAACATTTCTTTATTTTGAAAAAAAAAAAAACACACACACACACACACTCAAACAAAAACACTAGCCAATATGAACCTGGAGTCGAGAGTATCCTAGGTATTATATGTCTTTTTTATTAAAAAAAATATATATGATAGGAAGTTCTTTATATATTTATTCTGTTTTCTTATTTTAAATTATTAAAATTTATATTTTCGAATTTTTATATCATGAATAAATATTTGATTATCAAGTTATAGCATGTAGTTTTTTATTTTGAGTTGATGGTTTCCAAAAAGAAAAAAATAATAATAATGTAAGGTGACTGCATGTCTTACAGCAGGAACGAGTTTGGAGGGGCTCGGGAGCTGGCCCCCAAACTCAAAAATATTCTTTTATTTTTTAATATTTATATATAAAAATATATATAATTAGACTATAAATAATTAAATTGCACTTCAAAATAATAAAAAATTCATTAAAAAATTAAATATGTCTTATAAAATATGTTGGACCCTCCTAATAAAATAGTTATAGATTTGTCCCAAAAAAATCTACAATTTTTTTCTTTAGTTTAATTACCTAAAAATCATGGTTGTCTTTATTTTTAAACTTATATCACATCACATGAGTTAAAATTAGTGATCATAAATATAATTAAATTACATTTAAGACTTAACTCATGTGACAAGAATATTATTTTTAAAAGTGAAATGTCTTTGGTTCAAATATCCTTCTCCACACTAGGTGAGATTTCATCTTTATAGTGAGTATAAAAAGATAGTTACCCTCTATTATGTAATTTACGTCCCATTGAACATCCCTAATATAAAATAATAATAATAATAATAATAATAAATACAATTAAATTAGGAGTAATTTTGTAATTTCAAAAGCACAAAAAAAAGTTCGGTTGAAACATGTGACCAAAACCAAAATGCAAATTTTGGTCACGTGTTCAAACCTAACTTTATAAATAAAGAAATATGATTTTTGTTCATTACAAAATACGGGAAAAATAAATTTTTATTTCTTTGGATAACTGAAATAACAAACTAAGTATTTAACCAAATAAAAATTGAAAAAAAAAAAAAGCAAAAGCAAAAGACAAAATCTCTCTCTCTCTCTCTTTCTCCATTGATGATGTAATTGCACGTAGTGTATACATTATACATTATACCAATCGTTAACTGATTTGATGTATGTAAAGATAACTAAGTATTACTTATGTTGTTTTAGGTTTCTTTAATTAGTGTGGATTATACTTCAATTTGTTAATTGAAGTGATTTAAAATCATTAATTGTTGAAATTAATTTATAAATTAAACTCAAATCAGTAAAATTATGTGTTTCTAATTTTTTTTTTTTTAGGATTATTATAACTTGCACTTCAAAATGATTTTTTTGTCATTGTTCCTACTTATTTTATTTTATATCCTTTGCATACAATTTTTTTTTACATTAATTTTTGTAATATAAGAAATAAATAACAAAACTATATGTATCTTTTAATTATTCCTTCTCCATTGATTGGCCTGCCCATGCATGTTTTTCATGGTGTCCATGTTTTTAATTTATTAATTTAAGTTTAACCAAAAAGAAGACTAAATTATCATGTTTCATTCACTAATTACCATGCTTAGCATGTTGTACTCATTTTTTAGCTTTCTCTCTTTGTGGAAAAAATCATCATAGGACCTTCAAAATATCATGTTAATTTTTATTTATTGAGGACATGATAAAATTTTATCTATATTAAGTTTTTAAATTTGTATTTTTTTTTTCCGCTTGAGAAGTTAGAAAGCGATAGAAATTAGAAGAAATTTAAAAATAACAATGTTAAGTTTAAAAATAACATATTTTATAAGTTAAATGTTAACCCATTTAAATTAGATGAATATAATTATTTCATATGATGATCATTGGTCAAGATAAAAAATGAGCAATTTGACGATTATAAATTTACTATATAAACATTTTAAAATTAAAAGAATAGGCTAAAATTGAAACACATAAAAGTTCAACATTTTCAAAATTATAATCCTTGTAACATCTGGGACATAAAAAAAAAAAAACAAAAGAGAATTACATTGTCATAATAAATGAAGATTGTTGTTATCAACGAAGGAATAAGAGAACCATATGAAATTTGAGATTTTTCTTGTTTTGCTGTTGTTAGGCAGTTGGGCTAATCTAGCCTAGCTGGGCACTTGGTCATGACTTTTATTATGATGTTTGGGAATTTGACCTTTTCAGGATTAATTAAATTTTTATTTAGATTTGCTTTAATATATACTTTGTTGTTATTGTTTCAAAATTAGTAATTTTTGATACTATATTAGCATTAACAAAAATATATGAAATTTTATCCTCAATAACACTCTTAAAATTTTGAATTTTTTTATTAAAAAGTCTCGAAATCGAATTTTAAATTAAATTAAGGAGAATTTATGAGAAATGAAAAACTATCTTTATTATTATGTAACTCATAATTTAAATTTTAATGCACTACAAAATAATACAAATTTTTTTTTGAGAAATTTTAACTTTTTAAGGGATTAAAGTGTTTTTTTTTTTTCCTAAAATGTATAAACACACGCAGGAACAGAAAATGAGAATTAAAATATTTTAAAATTAACAAAGAGTAAATCTTTATAAAATTTTAATGACTAAATACAATTTAATTTTAATATCAATGTTCAAAATGTGCCAAAAGAATTATTCCAGTCCATTCCTCTCATTATCAGTAGAGCTCATTTCTAAACTTCTACCGAGAAAGGTTCATTCTGGATAATTTTATAGTTAAAGATTGAAATGTTAATTTAATATATAATTTATTGACAAATTAATTTTAAGGTTTAAATTATTAATTTTGAAATGATAAGAACTGAGGTATATATTAAAAGAAATTTCATAGAGTATTTTATAAATTACCATGACAACAAATTAAAAAAAAAAAAAAAAAATTTGATTCAATATATATTTTAGTTCACATTGTTTTAGTAATAGTAATTTTAGTTCATATTTTATCATCATATAGTATTTTGATAAATTAAAGTGTTTTAAAATTTTAATTATCAATAAACTAAAATATAGGTGATTTTAAAAGTTTAAAATTTAAAGAGTTATTTAATCTAAGAATGTAGGAACTAAGCTATGATATGACAAATTTATAAATTTATAAAGACTTTTTCTTTAAAAAAAAGACAATAAATAGGTAAAGTGTTAAATTATTAATAAAATTTATAAATTTCAAAAAATAAATATCAAAGAGTATACTAATATGATATCTCAAAAGGTATTATTGTTATTAACCCAAATTTTTATGCAATGCTTTACTTAAAAAAAAATTTGGCTAAGAGAAGAAGAAGAGAGGGGAGGAAAAGGAATTTTATGAACCTTTTTTTTTTTAAAAAAATTTAAAAATGAATAATATTTAAATTTCTAATTTAAATTCATCTTTTAACAAATTAATAGTTGTAATTTGCTAAATTTTCATTTAAAATTTGACTGAGTTATTACTTTGAATTATGTGTTTGAAAGAAAAAAAAAACTAATTATAGTGAATTAATTTTTTTTGGAACTTTAAAAAATTAGGCTCTAATTTTAAATTCAAATTTATAATTTCATAATTTGGAAAATAATTTCAATTCCATTAAAAAAAAAACTCATTATAATGCATGGGAATTATATGATTGCTATAATTGTGATATTTCAAGTTAAAAAAAGTTTTATAAGGGTGTACCAAGGGTGTTTTCCTTCACGGATTGTTGAAACTTTGGGTTTTCAAGAGGCATGGTCATGGCTGCTGAATTTGGGTTTTTCGAGTGTAATTTTTGAGTAAGATGCAAAGATAGTCGTGGATGCTTTCTACTACTCGAAGCAAGATGACTCCGAATTTGGGATAATTCTTAAAAATTGCCATTTGTCATTTAGTTCAGGCCAAAATTTTTCTGTTACCTTTGTAAAAAGACAAACAAATAGAATTACTCATGCTTTAGCTAAAATTGTTGGAAAATTTTATGGGATATTTCACACGCACAACAGAAACAAAAATTAATAAATAATCCACAGCAAAGACAATAACAATTTTACGTGGTTCGGTTTCTCAATAAACCTACATCAACGATCCACAAGGGATAATTCACTATAACTCTTATAGTTACACAGTATAATTTTTAGATGGACAAAATTATAAACCCTCTCTGACATAACACCCAATAACCCAGTACACTATTTCTCACAGTGAACAAAGAATTGGCTTCTTGCAATTGTTATTTCTTTCGGTTCTATGCATGGCTTTTTATAGCTATGCAATAATGCTATTTAATGAATAAGCCAATTCCATCATTTTCAAAGGTTGGCACCGATTTGGTGCCAAACTTTTCTTCTTTTTTTAATTTCAATTGTGGGTCCCTCCATGTAAGAGGGACACCGCAACAAATCTCCCCATCCCGATCACATGGAGAGCTCCACTATTACTGCAAATCTCTCACTCACTACAATATGGAAGATTTCACCATGACTACAACTCTCTGTCAGTCACTTCCATGATTATGGGTCTCTTCATGCTCCCCCTTCAAAATTTTTACTGCGGGCTCCGGTGAATAGTATTCGATACTATTCACAGCACACCATTTTTTTTTAGATTTCTGTTACAGTACTGTATGAACAATAACCGTATACTACTATAGTACCCCTTGAACAGTACCGTATCCCTACTACAGTTCCAAACATAGTTGCTACAGTTTTCAAACAGTAACCATGCAAAAATTTTGCGTAATTACTGTTTTACTATTCACTTAATTTTTTTGATTTTACACCCGTTCTCGAAACGGATTGCGCCAAAAAATTCCTTATATTTTTCTCTTCCTCGCAATATATTTATTTTCTCAAAATATGATACTGCTCCGGACAGCAGTCCCACTTCAATCCCTAATAAAATTTCTTTCTATCCCAAAATAAGAATCAAAAGCTCTGATACCACTTGTTGGGAAATTTTATGAGATATTTCACACGCACAGCGGAAGCAAAAATTAATAAATAACCCACAGCAAAGACAATAATAATTTTACGTGATTCGATTTCTCAATAAACCTATATTCACGATACACAAGGGATAATTCACTATAACTCTTATAATTACACAGTATAATTTTTGGACGGACAAAATTGTAAACCCTCTCTGATACAACACTCAATAACCCAGTACACAATTTCCCATAGTGAACAAAAATTAAAGAAATGTAGGATAATTTTTGCACGGACAAAAATTATCAAAACCCTCTCTCAAATTTCTTTAGAGAAATTTTCTCTCTGGCTCACAAATTGTTTATTGCAATTGTTATTTCCTTCGGTTCTATGCATGGCTTTTTTTAGCCATGCAATAATGCTATTTAATAAAGAAGCCAATTCCAAATGGAATTAGCTTCAGCATTTTCAAAGGTTGGCACATATTTGGTGCCAACTTTTCTTCTTTTTTTAATTTTAATTGTGGGTCCCTGCATATGAGAGGGACACCACAATAAAAACATCACATTTCCATACTAGTCCTTTGATTTGGAATGTTAAGCCATTATTTATTGGTACTCTACTTGTTACTGATTATTAATAAAATTTATTTCTATTTTAAAAAAAGTTAAAAATTTTTTATTTAAAATGAAATGTAAATCACAATATAATTTTACAATAATTCAACTTATTTAATAAAACTCATAGTTAGAATTCATGTGTTTTGAAAAATTAAATATTAAAATAGAAATTTAAAGTGATTAGATTAGTAATTCAAATGTAAAGTTAGGGATTTTAACTCAAATAATTTTTTTTAAAATCAAAACTCAAATAACTTAATCTCTTTTGTTAGCTGTATGACAATTGTGATGTGTTAGAATAGTTAGAGTAAATAGTCAATAGTCGGTTATATTAGTCAAGAAATGTTAGCTGCTTACCAACTCTACATGCTCATTTCCATCTGTTAAGCCACCATTTAAGCCTGTAATTATGCTCACAATAATGCTTCTGAACTCTATAAATAGCTTGTATCTAATGTAACAGATATACACAAGAAACACATAAATATTCATTTATAATGTAACAGATATACAAAAGAAACACATAAATATTCATTTCTCAGATAAATTCTTACTTTGCTAATCTTTCTTATAAAATAACATGGTATCAGAGCCCATGCAACTCATCTGAAATCAAAATCAAGCCTCTGTGAAAATTCGATTTCTGTATTTCAGTTCAAAGTATTATGTAATTTTTCATTTTTTATGCACACGTCAATTTTTTTTTTTTTCTGACCATACCATCAGAAAGCCCTTGTAATTATAAGAATTTTGAAATAAACCTCGCCGGAAACGGAGCTTCCACGCGCCCTCACGCACCGATTCAGTAACAGAGAGTGGGCTTCACTCTCTCACGCACCGCACGCGCCAGCCAGAGGAAGAAGACAACCACGTTAGCCAATATGCCCAGTCACCCGACACATCACCGCCACGTGTCATCTGACAATGACATGTCATCCAGTCCGCCAACCAGAATCTGCCACGTGTTCGTTTGGTTCGATTTGATCAAACCGATTGACTTTTGATTTGACTGACCGGTTCAACCACTTATGTACTGATTTTCAAATATCAGACACCGGTTCCTAAGGTTTTTCAACCTCTTGAATTCATTTTTACCATCAGATTTGTAAAATTCTCACTCTATATTAGCGTTATAGAGAAAATCAATACTGTTCAACCTATTGTGACCATTTTAAATGGCACCAACTACAATCTTTGGGCGAATAGCATGAAAAGCTATCTTGTTGGAATTAAATACTGGAGAATAGTCAATAGCGGAACTTCCAAACCTGTTCATACTCTAGATGAAACTGAATCAAAATATAATGATCATATTGATGATTGGGAAAGTAAAAATCATCAGATCATTACTTGGTTTCATAATACATCTGTTCCAACTATTCACATTCAATTTGATCAATTTGATACTGCCAAATAAATTTGGGATTTTCTTGCAAACAGGTATACAATTTATGGTCTCGCTCATCACTATCAGTTGTGGAGTATATTGAATAGTATGAGGCAAAAATCTGGACAGTCTGTCAATGATTTCCTTAGCCAAATGCAACCCATTTGAAATCAACTCACTCAAGCTAAGATCACTGAAGATCAACTCCACTTGATCCAGTTTCTCATGGCTCTCCGGTCTGAATATGAACCTGTGCGAGTATCTCTGCTGCATAGAGATCCTCTATCAACACTCGAAACAGTTGTCAAGGAATTAATCTTTGAAGAAACTCGTTTGCAAATTGGCAAACCAACTTCTTCTGAACAGGCTCTAGCTGCTAACAGGCCATCACAGACTCAGTCATCTCAATACTGTAAGAATTGCAATCGACATGGCCATTCTTTATTTAATTGTCCAACAATTAAATGCAGATACTGTCATAAACTCGGACATATCAAGAGCAACTGTCTCGCTTGGCCACCACGACCGCGAGACAACCAACCTAAGTTCAGACAAACCTCCAAAATTGGAACATCTTTTGCCAATGCTGTTATACCAGACAAACCTCACTTTGTCAGACCTCGAGTTTATGTTCAAAAAGGTTATGTCTTACAGTGCCTCCTCCTCTAGTGCCATGTATGTATATCCAGGTAACAAAAATTGGTTAATTGACTCTGCATGTAGTAATCATATGATCTTTTATCTTAACATGTTTTTATCAAAATTAATGAACACTTTTTTACCTCCGATTCATATTACTGATGGGAACAAAATGAATATCAGTCATGTTGAAACTGTTTCTTCCACTAATCTAAGTTTACCTGATACGTATCTAGTACCTTTCCTAATTGTAGATCTCATCTCCGTAGGCCAATTGTGTGATCAAGGATTAATTGTCATTTTTCTTCTAATGGATGTCAGGTACAGGACCCACGGACGGGATGATTTCTGGGGGGTGGACAGAAGATCGAGAGGCTATTTGAACTCACTTCCCTCTAAATTCCTCAAAATGCTCTCTCTACTACAACCAGTCTTTCTCCATTATTCCAATGGCATTTGCGTTTGAATCATGCCTCGCTCAGTAAACTTCGTATTTTAATTTCTAGTGGTGTTTTAGGGAATGTTAAATCTATCGAGCTTCAATGTACTCACTGTCAACTTGCTAAACAACATGCTTTGTCATTCAACAATAATAACTCTCGTTGTAATGATCCATTCGGATTAGTTCACTCTGATATTTGGGGACCTTCTCCTACCCCCACTGTTGGTGGTAATAGATATTTTGTTGTTTTTATTGATGATCACTCACGTTTTACTTGGCTCTTTTGTATGAAAAATAGATCCGAGCTTCCTCGAATCTATATTCAATTTGCAAAGATGATCCAAACACAATTTTTACGACAAATAAAAATCTTTTGGACTGATAATGCTATGGAATACAAAGAGTCCAGTCTTTTACAGTTCCTTTATGAACAAGGAACTTTAGTTCAACGATCTTGTCCTCATACTTCCTAAAAAAATGGTAGAGTTGAACGAAAACATCATCATATATTAGATTCTGTCCGAGCACTCCTACTATCCTCTGGTTGTCCTGAAAAATTTTGGGGAGAAGCCGCTTTAACTACTGTCTATACCATTAATCGACTTCCCACTCCAGTTTTTGGTAATATCTCTCCTTTTGAGATACTATATGGTATGTCTCCTTATTACAACTTTCTTAAAATTTTTGGATGTACTTGTTTTGTTTTATTTCAACCTCATGAGTACACAAAACTAGAACCTCGTGCTTATCTTTGTTGTTTCCTAGGATATGGAATCGAACATAAAGGTTATCGATGTTGGGATCCTATTTCCCATCGATTGCGTATCTCTCGCCATGTTGTCTTTTAGAAAAATACTATGTTTTCTAGTATTTCTAAATTTCATGAATCCAGTATTGAACGTATATTTACTAATCCATCTGTGGAGTTCTTTCCATTTGGTGATACAGACGTATCAACAAATTTAACAGCAACACTAGATTCACCTACCCCGGAAATGATCTCGTCTACGGAGAATGTACCTGCTACCAGTGAACTTGTGCATGTTCCTACTCTTCCTCCATCAATTGAGGAACGTCATCATTCTACTCGGGTAACTCAAAAACCTGCTCGTTTTACTGATTATCTTTGTTATTCTAGTTTTCTTTCTATGCATAAGCCTCGTAATTACCATAAGGCTAGTTTTGATCCTCTCTGGCAGCAAGCAATGGAAGAAGAAATCCAAGCCCTTGAGAAAACTAATACTTGGGACTTAGTTGATCTTCCTGCAGGAAAAATTCCAATTGGCTGTAAGTGGATTTACAAAATTAAAACTCATTCTGATGGATCAGTTGAGCGATATAAAGCATGTTTGGTTGTAAAAGGATATACACAAGAATATGGCATTGACTATGAAGAAACTTTTGCTCCTGTTGCACGCTTAACTTCTGTCCAGTGTCTTTTAGCCGTTGCTGCTGTTAAACAATGGCCACTTAGTCAGATGGATGTCAAAAATGCATTTCTTAATGGAAATTTGCTAGAAGAAGTCTATATGCATCCTCCATCTGGCTATTCCTCTTCATATAAAGTTTGTCGGCTCAAGCGTGCACTATATGGTCTCAAACAAGCCCCGCGAACTTGGTTTGCTAAATTTAGTTTAACACTGAAAAAATTTGGTTTTCACTTCAGTTCTCATGACTCTGCCTTATTTATCAGACAGACATCTATAGGCATCACCCTCTTGCTATTATATGTTGATGACATGATCATTACAGGGAATGATGTCCCTGGTATTTCTGATCTAAAATTACTTCTTCATTGTCAATTTGAGATGAAAGATCTTGGCTCTCTCAGTTATTTTTTAGGACTTGAATTCTCTTATGCTTCAACTGGCTCCACTCTCACTCAAACAAAATATGCTTCTGATTTGCTTTCCCGTGCTGGCATTACTAACAATAAAACTACTTCCACACCCATTGAATATAATGTTCATCTAACTGCAACTAATGGTAACCTTCTGGAAGATCCTACATTATATAGACAATTGGTTGGAAGTTTAATTATCTCACAGTTACTAGACTTGACATTGCATATGATGTTCATGTCGTCAGTCAATTTATGTCTGCACCAAGATCCACTCATTTTGCTGCGGTTCTTCGCATACTCGCTATGTTAAAGGAACATTATCTCAATGATTGTTTTTCACATCTACATCATCTTTAGTTTTATCGGGTTATTCTGATGTTGATTGGGCAAGAGATCCAACAGATCGATGATCGGTAACATGTTATTGTTTTTATCTTGGCACATCGCTCATTTCTTGGCGCAGCAAGAAACAGTCAGTTGTAGCTCGTTCCAGCACTGAAGCAGAATATCGTGCTTTAGCCGATGCAAGTTCGGAACTTCTATGGCTCCGCTGGCTTCTTATTGACATGGGAGTAAAACAATCCGCATCCACTATCCTTCATTGTGACAATCTCAGTACCATTCAAATTGCTCACAATGATGTCGTTCATGAACGGACAAAGCATATAGAAATTGATTGTCATTTTGTTCGCCATCATATTCTTTGCAATACTCTTCACTTAAAATTTGTCAACTCTGCCAATCAAGTTGCTGATATATTTACGAAATCACTTCTTCCAACAAGATTTCAAGATCTGCGTCGCAAATTCAAGATGTCTTCTTTACCACCTTGAGTTTGAAAGGGGTGTTAGCTGTATGACAGTTGTGCTGTGTTAGAATAGTTAGAGTAAATAATCAATAGTCGACTATATTAGTCAAGAAATGTTAGCTGCTTACCAATTCCACATGCTCATTTCCATCTGTTAAGCCACTATTTAAGCCTGTAATTATGCTTACAATAATACTTTTGAATTATATAAATAACTTGTAACTAATGTAATATAAATACACAAGAAACACATAAATATTTATTTCTCAGATAAATTCTTATTCTACCAATCTTTCTTATAAAATAACGGTAAAAATGTAAATGAAAAATAAATTACACATATAAATTGCGTTATTCATAACATTATTTGCAAATGAGATTGCAAATAAACTGAAATTTGAGTCTGACTTATGCATATATATGATGGTACGATTCATGATTTTTTTTTTTTTAAATGAAATACGATTCATGATTATTACATGCAAAAGTAGAAATTTTCCACATATTATTAGTGAGTCAAAAAATCAAATATATGTAGGAGTATTATTATTATTTTCTCCAAATTTATACAGAAAATCATTCAAAGGACACGTGGTAGTAGATGACGCCGGAAGCAAGTAAAATG